>CAHIKZ030005631.1:355000-360000 GCA_903632075.3 Acanthosepion pharaonis | reverse complement strand
CATTAGCAGAGTGATGATCGATTGAAAGAGTTAGAGATAGGATTTTGAAGACCAGCTTTATCTGCCTGTCTGAGACCAAAGTCATGTTTTTAATTATTGAATCAACTCCCAATCACCTTTCCGGGAGATTGCCATTTTTAAAATATGTTTTGAATAAGGTTAATACCTACTAACTCACAAACTGGTCGCGGTTAGAAAGGCCTCAGTTTCACAGAATTGCGACAGGTTAAGCTGATAAGTATAAACATCAAGAAATAAAATCGATACCAGTGTCTGTACAAGTAATAATCGATTGTCTGTTTAGCTACTTTCCTGTTTTACTAGCATTCTTTTGCAACACGTCGTCGCTTGTTGAAATCTTTACGGCAGCAAATGTTGGACGATTTCCTCAAAGATGAAGAAGAGACTCGAGACGACGGAGATGTGGTTCTACAGAAGGATGCTAAGGATACCATGCACCGATTGTGGATAAAGTCTTAGGAAGGATGCAAACAAAGAGGAGGATTATACTTAACATTGGGAAGAGGCAGCTGAAGTTTCTGGGTCACACAATGAGGAAAGAGGGCCTGGAGAATCTGATACTCACGAGTCGAATAGAGGGAAAGAGAGGCAAAGGAAAACAACGCATGGCATGCCGGGATTGAGCAAGTGGATGACAGAATGTGGCCTGGGGGAAATAGCAGAGGGAAGGAACTTGTTGAGAGCTGCAACGGATAGAGGGAGGTGGAGAGCCATGATCGCCTATGTCTTTAAATGACATGGCACATAAAAAGAAAAAGAAGAATTTATCGCTAATGCTTTTTGTCGAGATTTACAAACTCTACATTTCGTTCAATTTCGCGAACCAATCGATGAAATTGAAGTTATCTGAATTGCGTAGAAAAATATTTTGACAAAATATCTACTTCGCGGTTTAATAATTTCTTTAATTTAATTTTACTTCACGGTAAAATGATATTTTTTTAAGAACATTTCTTGTTTTCTTTTTTAACAGCGTAGTATGAATTCTTAGAATTTCTTACTCTTGAGCATGCAACATACAACTGGTCATGCATAAATATTTCTTTCTGGAGCCAAATTCCAACTTTTTGAAGCGTTAGGCTTTCGGATTTGTTTATAGTTCTCACAAACGCAGGATGGACTGCATACTGGATTCTTGTATATATAAAACTAAAAAACAAAAACAAAAAAAAAACAAGATATGCAAAAAAAATATTGCATTTTTATTAAAAATTTAAATACAACATAGGTGGGAAAGATCGATTGACAGAGTGAGACGCGCTGATAGCGGCCCTGCTACATGAAGCTTGGGAAAGACTAGTTATAGATAATGAAAATAATTATCATTTAACACCTTTCGAGAATTCTTTTCTGAAATCTGTTTTTTATTTCATGATATTTCATTTTCCATTACGAATTGTTTGTGTCATTTATCGTTTTACTGAATAACACTGGTCAACACGATTTTTGGTGACAAGAAACAAAACACATTTGTCAGCTAATTTAATGGTGCTGATTCCGAAAATGGTCTTAGTTTTTCATAGTCAGCTGATAATTAAGGTGACATCAAAAAAATGAAACCCTAAAATCTTCTATTTGATATTCATAAATTTATCCCATCACTTTTATCCCTTCACTACAGATGGAAATCAAGCACATCGAGAGCATTTTGTTTTCACAATTGGAAATGCATCTCAATTGATTGCTTCAATTCCATTGTACATGATATTGCCGGAGTATCAAAAGAGACTTAAATAACATTGAACATGACAATCAAGAAAGAGAAAATCTTTACCATAGTTCTTATGTTCACGAAGGTTTTATTTCTGCTGTTAGTTTATTAAATTATTTGATGAAAATATTTGTTGTTCTTGGTATATTCAATCGTGTTATTTTTAGGTCTGATTGTTATTGCAAAAATAGCATTTCTCAATAAACAGACATTATTTGCTGGTTTAAATACGAATTGAAAGTTTCCTACGAGTTTATTTTGAGAAATATTGCCATAGGTCAGTATCATATACACAGAAAACAAATGAAAAAAAATGCACTTCTGTACAGCAAAAACAGTAACTAACCAAGGAAAAGTAAGATCATCTTCAGATTCAGCGCCCCTCAAATTAGCTAAAAAAATATTTGGTGTCTCGACACCATTTCATTTTTTTTTTGTTAACCAATTTAGGAGCCTTTCTTACTCTTCCCAATGGATAAGTAAATTGTGAAATAGGATTAAACCCATAATTGTCACGTCAATTTTCACAGTTGTAAAGAAACTCCAACTAAAGACACCCTAAATGAATGCACCTATTCCATTGTACATGATACTGCTGGAATATAAAAAAGGACTTAAATAACATTGAACAAGATAGACAATCAAGAAAGAGAAAATATTTACCATAGTTCTTTTGATCACAAAGGTTTTATTTCTGCTGTTAGTTTATTAAATGATTTGATGAAAATACTCTGTTGGTCTTGGTATATTCAATAATGTTATTTTTAAAGACTTAGGGTTTGATTGTTATTACAAAAATAGTATTTCTCAATAAACAGACGAATATTTGTTGGTTTAAATACGAATTGAGAGGTTTCCACAATTTTATTTTGAGATATATTGCCATCGGTCAATATCATATATACAGAAAACAAATGACAAAATGCTTTTATCCAAAAAATGAGGCATTTCTGTGCAGCAAAAATTGTAGTTAAACAAGAAAAAGTAAGGTCATTTTCAGATTCAGCGGCGTCAAATTAGCTAAAAAGATGTTTTTTGTCTCGACACCATTTTAATTTTTTTTGTTGACCAATCAAAAAGACCTTTGCATTTGTCATGAAATAAAATTAAAATTTAACGAAATTGAAAAAAAAAAATGAAATTCTCTCTTTTTTTTTCTTTTACAGGGACCAAGTTCTGTTCATTGCTCCATGAACTATACAAGTCTGCTTACAAATCTCCTCGGAACGTACACTGATTGCAACATGACAGCAAGCGATCACAAAAACACAGAAATGGTGAAAAGCGCACAAAAATTCTATATCTATTTCACTCCGTTCATTTTATCTGTTGGCATCATTGGTAATTCCCTTTCTTTAACCGTGTTCATGTCTCGCAGTATGCGCCGTCTGTCAGCAAGTCATTACCTTGCTGCGCTCTCTTTGGCAGATATTACCGCGCTTATCTTCTATGTGTGTGTTGATTGGTTGAAACGAGGTCTGTCACTGTGGCCTCGTGGTGAATATCTTCACCTATTGCACATGGAAGGCTTCTGCCAGATCTTCATGTACCTCGGTTACGTGTCGCGTTTTCTATCCGCTTGGATAGTCGTGGCGTTCACAGTCGAGCGTTACATTGCCGTCTGTCATCCGTTCCGTCGTCACCAGAACTGCACAATCGGATCTGCAAAACGCATTTTGCTTTTCGTTATTTTATCCTCTTTGGTTTTCAATATTTACAAGCCAGTATTAAGTGGGATACATGAGACGTCAAAGGGAGGGCCGCGTATTTGCACAGCTAATCCCGACCATAATATCATCTCCTTTGTCCTTGACAATGTGTTTGCGTTCTTTATTACCCTCGTCCCGTTCGTGATCATCACGATTCTAAATTGCCTCATCATTCGGTGTTTGTACCGACGTAATAAAAAACGTAAACGTGATGCCCTGATCACCGAGGAAAATGTTATTCGTCTCGAGTTCACTCTCATTCTGCTGGTGATCTCCTTCTTCTTTATTGCTCTCAACCTGCCCTTCTTTGTCGTGTGGTGTGTCCAGTTTTCACATGCAACGCTTATCTCCAACATTGATGCAGCCGAACGAGCCAGTGTCGATTTTGACTTCCTTAAGGGTCTCCTGTACATCACCCGGACGATTTTCTACATCAACTACTGTGTCAATTTTTTTCTTTACAGTTTTACAGGTGCTTATTTTCGGCGGGAAGTCAAGATGCTGTTTTCACGTAAGCGTTCTTTGCTCAAGCGTAACTCGTCTTACTTCATGCGAAACCGGTTTAAATCGCCGACCCGATCGTTACAATCATCTTGGGTTTAAATTAAAGAATATGCTGAGAATGTTTGTCGGTGTTGATTCCATTTTGAAGTGTAATTCATTAATGAAAAAGACTTAAAAATAGAGGTTCTTTAAAAATGCCACGGGAAGAATAATTGAAAATGAATCCAAATTACAAGGCGTTCATTTGAAAGGTTTTTTATTTACATTTTTTTTAATATTGCTTCTTTAACGAGTTTCAGCGGTTTCAATTGTTAAACAACCTGAAAGGAAGGAAAAATATAAGAATGCTGAGTGAAATTTTGAAACTGGAGGGATAAATAAAACATGTCCAAATAATGTTTTCACTTATTTAATATGATCATCAGAATTTGATCTTTTGTTATGAAGGCGAGTAATTTAAGAAGCCCATCGGGTTGTTTTTGTTTTATTTTTATTTTTTTTGTGTGTGTGAAAAAAAAAAAACATCCCTACTTTTCACAACATCACTTTTCGAACAATATACGTGCAAGTTTCTTTGCCATTTTTTTTTAATTTCGTTCTTTTGCTGTTGTTTTCCATTTCTTTCCTTGAATTGTGTCCGAGCCCATCGATATGAAAACAAACAGAAAATCCAATCCGAACAAGCAAGAAACTGAAACCCATAATCGTAAATAAGGAAAAGAAAACCTACAGGTTTTGAAAAAAAATTATCGTCTCAGCGGACGACAAGAAAAGATGAATGATTAGCAAAGAATTTTTGCTAAGAGATTTCATCATCATCTTTTTTTTTTTTTGAGTCGGACAATTTCCCTAAAAGGAGATAAAATTGATGAACATAAAAAGTACAATATATACATGCATACATGTACACACACACACACACACACACACACACACACACACACACACATATATATATATGAATTGTCACGATATTCTCACCAATCTGATGAAGGCTCATAAAAGCCGAAAGTAATTTATGTATCGAAACATCTATAGTTATCTTTTCATCGGAA
>CAHIKZ030005631.1:147500-350000 GCA_903632075.3 Acanthosepion pharaonis | reverse complement strand
GGAATGTAATGGATTCGACTGGAATTTGAACCCAGTTCTCCGATTCCTCAATCTAGGCCATTATGCCTCCTTGCATGCATATATATATATATATATATATATATATATATATATATATTATTTATATTTTGAAATGTCTTAAAATATGATTAAAATATTTTATTACATAAGAAAATATCATGGTATTTAAAAGAAACAAATAAAACCCCCACAGTAAAATGAAAATTATTAAACAAATAACGAGAATTGGCATTAAACGACCCATGTCTTCTATGTCTGCACGAAAAGCTATATATTATTAAGTTTCTTAAAAATAAAGATTTATTAAATCAACGAAACGAACTAACCGTTTTTTGTAGGTATTGTACCATGTTCACATTCAAACATAATTAATAGGATTTTTCTTAAAAAATCTGTTATGATTATATATCTATTATTTGATAACGTACAATGGTACATATAATATTTACTTAATTCCTTGATTTTTAATTTTAACATTGCAATATCTAATGTATCATTGAATATAATAAGTATTATATTTTAGATCATATTAAATATATAATAAAATTATTTAATCATGATAGAGGCCAATTTAAGACAGTCTAAAAGTATAAAAACAAAATTTATAAAAATAAAATGCCAAAATTAACATAATTTGATACATATACCTCGCTGTAGTATTTCAATGTATCTTCTTAACAGGAAGCAATGGTGATACGTCTAATACAAGACGGATTATCTAGACAAGCATGAATTACACACCCACACCTAACCTCTAACCTATATTTTTTTCACTTTTCTACTTTGGATTTGTCAAATAAGACAACACCTATACAAATAATTTTGAAAACTTATTAGACCTCCTACTAAAACTCTTCAATAATTACTGTTTCGCTTTTAAAAGTAAATAATTTTTTCTGAAGTTATTGAATATCGCTTGAGAATGGAACTTTTAGTTCTGAAACACTGAAATTTCTGTGTCGCAATAAAAGATATTTTAAACAATATTTTATATATATATATATATATATATTCGTGTGTGTGTGTGTGAATATATAAATGTACTGAGACACACCTGTGTATCATTGCTGTCAAAGGATTTAATCTTGAAAATTTGGAATTACGTCAGTGTATATCAAAGTATGTATACATGTATATACATATACATTCAAGCATGGTTGTTTAAATTATTAGACATGTTATGTCACTTTATTTTAGTTTTAATACTTTCAAGTCCATGAATTAATTTCGTAGTGGCTGTAGAAAATTGATTAAGAAAAATTCCCAATTTTCTTTTCAAATAATTTTCATTTTCCCAAGTACTTTTAATCTTATATACATGTATATCAAACTCATATCTCATTTAATCTTATATCCATGTATCCAAATTCATCCATCCACTTAGAAATATACTCTACGTCCAATGCAAATATCCAACACATTGATTAAGGGACTTGTTAAGGAGTAATGGTTAGGAACTTAGTCTAACTGGATCAGAATAAAAGCTCTACTTGAATTTCATTCCGAACGCTTGTTTCATTATATATATATATATATATATATATATATATATATATATATATATATATATATATATATATATATATATATATATATATATATATTTAAAAAACCTAGGATGACCCATGCCCTTTATGCCTACACGAAAAACTACACATCATTAAATTTCTAAATAATGAAAAATTATTAAACCATAGGCAGGAGTTAACGGTTTTTTGCCGACATCAACAAACTTTCGCATTAAATAATTAGCAAAAAAAAAAAAAAAATTACATAGCTAAATAAAAGTCTTAAAATCATTAAATAGGAAAAACCCTTTCTGTAGTCGTCCAAAAACAAAAAAAAAAAAAAAAATTGAAATTCAGTGTAATACGATTTGTATATAAAACACCCACTTGAATAAACAAATAAATAAATAGATAATCAGATGGACAATAATAAAACACAATCCTCCCGACACGTAACGACTTGTAGGCGCGCCATAAAAATATCCCTCACTAGGAACCAACTAAAGGGTAACCGCAAACATTAGCCTTGAAATAAATACCCTACCCAACCTTAGCAAAACCTCTCAAAAGATGATGAATCTATTGATAACAATTAACTCTCTGACCACTTAACGAAAAAAAATAGTCTAGCCACTCCCACAAAAACGAATTCTGTAACGAACCATGCCTAAAAATACACGTAAACCGAGAGATAGCTTATTCCTAAAATTTCGCTTGAAGATGAAACGGTACTAAACACCTCAATTCAACTTAATTTTAATAATTATTTGGATCGTTTCGGCTCTCGTTTTTGAAACATGAGAACTCTTATGTCGCGAAGGAATCATATTTTTAAACAAAAAATATTATTATATATATATATATATATATATATATATATATATATATATATATATAGATATATATATATATATCTAGGACGGAAGCGAACTTTGATATTTCATACCAAAACCTATGTACAGTTTATTAGAGTTAAAGCCATATTGATTTTTACTAACAGCTAATTAATTAGCTATTTCAGTCAGACGTGCTTGTGTTTGCTTCAAATATTTCTTTAGTGTTGTAGCATATCTATAGACGATAATGGGTATGTCCCTGTTCACATAAATACAGTAGTAAATACTGTATGTTGGTCTGCATTTAGAGATTCATTGTGGAATTCACTTGACTTACTTCTAGTAGTTGACGACCTCTTCTATGCGCTGCTGTTGAATCTTATATGTGTTGTTCTTGTCCTAGTTATTATCGTTCATTATTGTTCTTCGTGTGATTATTGTATTCAGTAACCTTCCCTAGGTTACAACATTTAGTAAAGCCAAAACATTATTCTGATGAAAGCAACTACATTTACACTGTGCATCTGTTTCAAGTTTAATGAATAAAACTTTTATTTAATGAAGATTATTTTATCATTCTTTGAAAACAGAACGAGATAGCTAATAATATATTGATAAAACGATTCACAATTTAAAATATGACATTAAAATTTCTCCTGTTTCTTATGCAACCAAGTTCATGAATACATTACGTCTTGGAGTTAGCTGATGTTCAACGAGCATTCATATTTTCCTAGAAGGACATTAAAAATACTTCTTATACATGTAATCTTGCTTTAAAGTATCTCTCTTAATGAAGGGCTCTATAGAACATTATGAAGTTGGCATTTTTCTTGTAGATCCCTAAACAATTTTAGATTTAAAACTGATAAGATTTCTTGAAAGGATCGTCTTTTTAAAGAGATTTGCTTCTAGATTACACAGTTTAAAACTATTTTACATATGTATAAGCAGATAATCTATTAACTGGATATCAAAAATAGAATTTTGGAACCACAAATATATATTTCTACGTTCTAATGATTAGGCTACATCGCCAAGTGTGACAAGACAAAGGATATTTCGCTCAAGTTGATAAATGCGAAGTTTAGAACGTATTAGTTGAATGAAAATGTCATCTCGCAATCGATGTGAACATTTGTTGCGTACTTGACAACTTACATTTTTAATTAAAATGGGAACATCGTATGCGCAGGCCAGATGCTATTGACAGTATGTCATGTGCTTAACAACGTTGTCATGATGACCAGAGTCTGTTGCTGTCACAATAGTCACTGTTTCAATATAGAAAATGTAATAACTAGCAAAGTGAAGCCTATTAAAACTTACGAAAAGAAAATAGTTATGTTTGTTTTGTGAAATGTGCTTATAAGATAGAAACGATAAGAGAATAACGACGTTAGTTCAATCTTCAGTATGGTAGACATTAAGTCTCAGATTGCTTCGTTGTTATTGGATAACTGACTGAATATGTTTTACTAGTCTCATTCTTCGCTTTTAAAATCTGTAAATTTATTCAGACACAGAAATAAAATTCAATTTACTAAGATCTTCTTTAGAAATTTTACATTAACAAACATCCTAGAACACTAACCATGGATATATAGTACACGGCGCAAATTTTCCTATTTTTAATTACAATTTTTAGTACCTGATTTTCTTACATAGTAATACGTCCTTCAGTTCATTTAAAGTACAAAGCTTGAAGTGCCAAAAGTTTCAAATAAAGATTTATATTTAATACTGGCAGCATGGCCCGGCGTTGCCCGTGCTTGGTTAAAAAACCGTACAACTCATACAGCAATCCCTATCACTTGACTTAAAATATTTTTGCCCTTCCTTGCCTTTAAAGGAGTGCCCTTTACCGTACTGATGTTGCTACATGCCTTACTTCTTGCCTATCTCACACTGCGAATTTTTCTAAGCTCTATACTAAACATTAAATCGGTTACGAAAAAAGAACTAAACAAAATGAACACAAAAACGATCAGCTTTAAAAAAAAGAACTCGTAACTGGAAAAATCAAATGAAAAAAGAATGTTAACAACAAATATTTTTTCACACCCAACCCAGTTCTGCGGAATCAGAATCAACGTCGAGTGTAAGCAAGCGAATGAGGCAATTGGAGTAAAGTGCCATGCAGATTTAAATTTTTCCCACTTGTGACGAAAGCAGCTATCGATTTTTTTTGCATGATAGCATGCTAGTTAACATTCGTGTCAGTCAGCTGTTGGCTCTCACGCTGGCCAAAGGAATCTTCCTGCCTATTCATGGCTGCCACCTATAGGTTCTCACTCTAGCCAGTAGAAAATGGCCGCAAACTACGTGAAAACTGGCATAGAAACATGAAAAATCGATTATTTCCACTATCGATGGGAGCTGGAAAATGCAAAGTCAGTCTTGGCCTTTCCGTTAACTTGGAGCATGTGGATGTAAATGTTGGTGCAAATCCGTCGAAAATTGCGGCAGTGCATTCGTTACACACACACACATCCTGCCTTATATATATATATATATATATATATATATATATATAGTAAATGTAACAAATCTGTTGGAATATAATCCAAGCGAATCCTAGTAATATAAAATATTAAAGCTAATCCACAAAAAGTGCTCAATGTATTTGTTAGTATTAGTACACACCAAATAATTAATACCCTTTATGAGGTGATTTGGATTTTTGGGGTTTTATATATATATATATATATATATATATATATATATATATATATATATATATATATATGAATGAATTAAAATGTCTTTAATTTATAATTATAATTTAATTTAAGCAATTAAATTTTATATATATATATATATATATATATATATATATATATATATATATATAATTGAATCAAGCTCTCAGATTCTCATACGACGAAACCGATGGAGAGTCCATTATATATATATATATATATATATATATATATATATTGTCATCTTTGATAATGGCTTATGCAAACCGGAAGCTTGTATCGGATTTAAACATATATCAATATGGTGTTTTCCTTTTCGTCTTTCAATGATAATGTTATTAATCTTATCAGAAAATATGAAAGGCACTTACTTAAAATAAATAGACAAAATTGGTCTATATTATTTAATGATACATGCATTAATGAAAAACTGCAGCCTAAATATGCACAATGTCTCTCTCTCTCTCTCTCTCTCTCTCTCTCTATATATATATATATATATATATATATATATATATAGTGGAGATTCACTTATACGTAAATAACCTTGGAAAAAGTATGAATCCATCTCTTCTTTTCTTAGCTATGGGTTTATAGTATATGAAATTGAGCTTGGTTGGCAAACACTCTAGGAGAAGGAAAACTGTATTTAAAACCTAAGGAGGGTCATTTGAAGACACCTCATAGCACACACTATGATCACCTGTTCTCTTTAGCGCATCCGTTCTTCTAGCTTCTAGTTATTCGGGGACTATGACTTCTGAGACGCTGAACCCTATTATATCGAAGACGACGGCCGAGTTCCTTATGTATAATGTTGAAAATTTGTTCTATTTTTAGAGGAAGAGTGCCTAGAATTGTAGTTAGACTGTTTAAACGGTGTAAATAGAAAAGTATTCTCTGTCTGTCAGTCATTCAGTTCATCAGTCTTTCTCTCTCTCTCACACACACACACACACACACACACACACACACACATATATATATATATATATATATATATATATATATATATATATACATACAGGTGTCCATAAAGTTCATGTGCACTTTGAAATATATATAACTTTATTTGTATTTGCGATAGAAAAAATGTTATGAAGTTTAATGTACCTAGTTTTAAGTATAGCTAAAATAACTAATGTGATTTCAGGCATTACTGTAAATCAGCTGGCAAATGTTTTCCGTGAACTGCAAAATCGTATTACCCTTTGTATTGCTAATGATGGAGGACATGTGAAAAATTAAATAAAATTTCAATAAAACCTTAAAAAAATAGATTTCTTTCTTTCTTTCTAATCCTTTTTACAAATTATTTCTATCGCAAATACAAATAAAGTTATAATTTTTTAAAGTGCACACGAACTTTATGGACACCCTATATATAAATCTATATTTATGTATATAAATTATTTATCATGTTTTTTATTTTTAGTTGAAAAAAAAAAAACACAGGCGTGTACGAAAATTTTAATTTTCAACATTTTTCTCATGCTTCTATTTTGTCTAATGGCCTAATAATATACAATAAATATTATTATTATTATTTATTCATTTATTTATTAATTTATTGATTTTCGAATTTCTGTCACCCGCCTACAATAACTATATTTATATATATGTATAATTTGAATTAAGGTATAAAATAAACGTTCTTTACTCACTACTATAATCGGTTCGTCACACGACGACAATTTAACTTGCAAAAAAGCGAATGTTGTATAAAATGGAATATCTCAAATTTTTAAATCTAATTAAATACCACGAAACCAATTTTCAATCCTTAAGATAATTAACTGAAGCTCTGTTAAAATGTGATTTAGTTTCATGCCCATCGTAGAAAGAGTTATTAAAAAGAATGACACTATAATCTTGAACATAAAGCACGAAGAGGGACTGCAGGAAAACGGATGATTGCCCCCCGGATATAAAATGCCAAGGTAATATCATACTTAATATAGCCTCTGAAAGACTTTTTAAACAGACACTACAACTATAAGTAACAATTAAGTTCGGAGACATATAAGAATAATGCTTCCATCTCATGATACATATGAAAGAGAGCCAACTTTAGATGAAATCATAGGAGTGAGTAAATCACGATTATTTTAAATCTTAATCTGATTTTTATATTGTTCATTTCTTCTGCTGTTCTTTCTTGATGCGATCATTTTTATACGTTTCTACAACGTTCATTCTCAATATATTGTGATTAAAAATGTCTTATTCCACACACACATACATGCACACACACATACACACACGCATATATATATATATATATATATATATATATATATATATATATATATATATATACATACACTATGAATCTAAAGTATTTGCCCACACTCAAAAACATTTTATTTCTCATCCTAAAGGTGTTATTTTAATGAAACAAATTAAGCACCACAATGGTTTTATTTATAATGCAAGTCTTCCTCGGTAATTTTGACCTTAGTATAACCAGATATCTTTTGAAAATTAATTTGAAGACATCTGTCTATATTTTTCTGAGATGAGGTATTATAACGACTATTTACATTATTCGGACTATTGTTCTCATCTTTGTCGCCATATTTATTACAACATTGTCGGCCTTTCAGTATCAATTATTTCTGAGATGATATTATGTACACTATTTACATTATTCGGACTATTGTCCGTCCTGTATATTTTATTACAACGTTTTCGGACTTTCAGTATCTGTCTATATTTCAGATGAGGTATTATGTACAAAGTTCCTCATCTTTGGCCATACCATTACAAAAAGTTGTACGCTCCGGACTTCTTCAGGTGGTTGGAATGTAGAACTGAACCCTTTATTTCGCTCACTGGGGTAGACTGTTCTAGTTCCACGTGCTATGGTTAATGGATGTCAGTTGTCAGTTATCTCCTGTTAATTTCCCTCTGAAAGTTCTCCACTGCCTTAACTTGGGATTGAAGTCTCACTCTTTGGGTTCTATTACTGGATCTAACCAACGCCTTTATCCACTGTGCCATGTGTGCGACATTCCAACCACCTGAAGAAGGCCGGAGCATGTAATATTTGTAATAAATATGCCGATAAAGATGAGGACAATAGTCCGAATAATGTAAATAATGTACATAATACCTCATCTCAGAAATATAGACAGATACTGAAAGGCCGAAACGTTGTGACAAATATGGCGACAAAGATGAGGACAATAGTCCGAATAATGTAAATAGTGTACATAATACCTCATCTTAGTAATATAGACAGATACTGAAAGGCCGAAACGTTGTGATAAATATGGCGACAAAGATGAGGACAATAGTCCGAATAATGTAAATAGTGTACATAATACCTCATCTCAGAAATATAGACAGATACTGAAAGGCCGAAACGTTGTGATAAATATGGCGACAAAGATGAGGACAATAGTCCGAATAATGTAAATAGTGTACATAATACCATCTCAGAAATATAGACAGATACTGAAAGGCCGAAACGTTGTGATAAATATGGCGACAAAGATGAGGACAATAGTCCGAATAATGTAAATAGTGTACATAATACCTCATCTCAGAAATATAGACAGATACTGAAAGGCCGAAACGTTGTGATAAATATGGCGACAAAGATGAGGACAATAGTCCGAATAATGTAAATAGTGTACATAATACCTCATCTCAGAAATATAGACAGATACTGAAAGGCCGAAACGTTGTGATAAATATGGCGACAAAGATGAGGACAATAGTCCGAATAATGTAAATAGTGTACATAACACCTCATCTCAGAAATATAGACAGATACTGAAAGGCCGAAACTTTGTGATAAATATGGCGACAAAGATGAGGACAATAGTCCGAATAATGTAAATAGTGTACATAATACCTCATCTCAGAAATATAGACAGATACTGAAAGGCCGAAACGTTGTGATAAATATGGCGACAAAGATGAGGACAATAGTCCGAATAATGTAAATAGTGTACATAATACCTCATCTCAGAAATATAGACAGATACTGAAAGGCCGAAACGTTGTGATAAATATGACGACAAAGATGAGGACAATAGTCCGAATAATGTAAATAGAGTAATTTGAAGTCATTTTTCTTCTTTAGTACTGAGCATGAATAAAATGTTTCCCAAAAGTTACATTATACCACCACTTGAACACGCATTAGACTATATTGTGTTGAATTACTGCTTGCTAGATACTGACTGCTTTATTCATGCTGCCAATGTACCTTGCCCAGTAGTGAAATTTGTTATTCTTATTTTGTTTAAATTTAAACCTAAATTTTGCAACTTTCTACCAGATCAAAACTTTTGTCGCAAAAAAAAAAAAAAAAAATGAACTTACACTTGAACAAATAAAAGAGATCATTACTTAAAAAAAAAACAGAATGATATTCAAGCAGAGAAATTAAAAAAAAAGTTCCCAGAACTACACTGGGTTATTCTGTTAGGAGACAACAGGAAACAGGATAAAACAAGACCAAAAGTACGACTGGTAGACCAAAAGCAACAACAAAAGCAGAGGACAACTTTATAAGAGTCACCAGCTTTTGTGACAGAAGGCTGACTGCTCCAAACAACACTACACAACTAACCAATGTCGTGAAAAAATATGTCACCATCCACTGTGAGGAGAGGACACTGTGAAGCTGGCCTACAGTAAGGAAATTAAGTATGTCATCCCCTGCTGATTTTCTGAGATTGCCACCTTACAAAAAATAGGAAAAATAGGAAATAGGAACCGTCAATAATTTTCAGGGTAGGTCCGTCTTGAAAGTGATATATATATATATATATATATATATATATATATATATATATATATATATATATATATAGAGAGAGAGAGAGAGAGAGAGAGAGAAAATATAAAAAAATATAGAAAATCGTATTATATTAATTTTTGAACGGTTATTTCTTTTTGAATGAAAAAATGAATATTTAGCCCCCCCCCTACCAACCACCAGGTCTATGTGCGGCGAAGAGTTGGTGAAACAGACTGAAATCCCTGTATCACACCAACCCTAAAGTATGGAAGAGGCTCTGTTATAGTGAGTGTGTGTATGTGAGGGGCTTTTCCAATTGCAAAGTCGGAAATTGCACCAGGTGACGAGAAAATTGAATCAGACCTGCTATCACGTCATACTGCAGCAGCAGAGGACTTAAATACGATTGAACTTGTATGATGAACTTGACTGAAAAGTCAGAGCTAAACAACCCACACGTGTAGCTCAACTCTGGCAACTCGTGTAAGAAATCCGGGGAGAACTATCTTCAGTCTATATCCAGTCTTTGGTGGAAAGAATGCCAACAATCTGTGAAGCAGTGATAGTGAATAAAAGGCATATTTTGATGAATCAAAAGTTTAAGACGTTTTTTGTGATTTTTTGGTTTAATTTGTAATTAATGTGGCCCAGGAAGACTAGTATTTAGTATAATAAATAAAACTATTGTTGTTTCATTGAAAATAACACTTTTAGGACGAGAAATAAAAATTTTGGGGTGTTTCCAAATAATTTTGCTTCGTAATATATATATATATATATATATATATATATATATATATATATATATATATTATTTATTCGAAAATTATAACACAAATATGTTATAAAATCACTAAAAAATAGCTATTTTGTTTCAACATTTATGATGTCTTATCAAGATGGTGTTGAATATAGAATAAAAGGACCTTTTAAAACCCTTTATTCTATATTCAACGCCATCACTTGATAAGACACTAGAAGTGTTGAAACAAAATGGCTATTTTTTTTAGTGATTTTATAACATATTTATGTCATAATTTTCGAATAACTAATTATATTTGCTCTACTCTGTATTTAGCACTTTTTAAGAATAATATTTCTATGTTATTGGAATTTATTCCGTATACACCAATCCTATATAGGTTTATATATATATATATATATATATATATATATAGAGTTTGCGTTTATATATATATATATATATAAACGCACGCGCATACACACACAGATCGCATTTCTCATGAAAAATTTGAATGAAAATAATCATACTGCATTAATTGTATGTTTTATTCCTTTTTATGAAATCGAATTAAACAGTACAGGTGAGGAAATTGTCTCTTGATCCTCATAAGCAAACGGCCCCGGGATTAGAATTCAGCCGAAAATTGATGAATTACAACAAATAACAAATACCATCCGGTTAGAGATGAAACTGTCCATTATCTGAAAATGTCGCAAATTAGTAAAGAAATCAGTTAAAAGTCTATATGAATGGGTGGTCACCGTGATTTACTATGAATTGTACAAAAAAAAAACAAAAAAACCAAGCATTTGAACACAACAAGCAAATGCTACAGACACTAAGTAGAAGTCGTCGGAACTTAAAATATTAAAATCTTTGCGTGGCCGGACATTTGGCCGAGAGATATTTGACCGACCGGACATTTGACCGAACGGACATTTCACCGAAAAAGTGAAAAGTAAAAATAGTAACAAGTAATACTTTAAGTATTTTAATTAGCAGTATTATAACATAGACTAGGACTAATAATTACCAGTGAATTTCAAGTGATTAAATTACTAAATCTAAATTTAAAGTTAAAAGTTTTCTTATTTTAACATTTGTTTATTGAAATTATATTTTTAAAAATATTTGAGTGTATTTGGGTAAAAAAATAGCACCTAATTATTTAAATTCGTATTTAACAATAAGATAAAAGCTAGCTTATCCCTTTAAGTTAATGATCACTAAAAGCAAAATTGAAAGACCTTTCATATCGTAAAAGGATTTTCTCAAAATACTTATTATCTTACAGTAATATTTGAAGTAACATATAATATATACAAATAGGTTATTTAAAAAAGCCTGTCAAAGAAAAAAACGAAAAATTATGAATTAATATATATATATATATATATATATATATATATATATATATATATATATATATATATATATATGTAGTACATTACGATAAATAGCGTGACATACATGTAAGTACACCACCACATTTTGAGTTAACCATTCGGTTAAATGTCGGTTGGCCAAATGCCCGTCGGTCGAATGTTTGAGTACTAATTCTATAAACCTTGTAAATTTAAGGAAAATTATTGAAGCGAATAGATCAAATGTAAATATTATAAACAGAGACAAAAAATATGTTAATGGAGGTTACTATTCTATCATACGACAGTATGAGAATAAATGATAAAAAAAAAGAAATGTTTAAGGATTTTGCCAGACACGAAAACCTTTCTAGTGTGAAAGTGAGGACAGGCACATAATCATTGGAAAGACTTAAACATTATTTCAAGATTGGAAGATCAATAAATATGAAACTATTCCGGCAGTATAATTTAGTGAAGATCAAACAAATTTCACTTTTACGAGGGTGGGCTGAACAGTTGATCGGCTGATTATAAAGGAGAGACGTTAGACATTAATTTTAACTCTTTTTGTTAATAACTGCATCGTTTATTCACAGATAAACTGATATCTGGATTCCCAAAGAAGACTTCGGAAATAACTAATAGTGTCTTCTCTTTAAAAGAAAAAAAATGGCATCGTGGTGTTATCAAGTACGTGCAGAAAAAGGTTTTTAGTCCCCAAGGATATTTATATTGTCATTGTTGTTTGGTGGGTGCGACGTTTCCTTATACCTGATCAAAAGTGCTAAATCCTGGGAAAATGACATTTTTTTAAGGCAAATCCATCTGGTTTCCTTGAATGTTTCCTAACCCAGGATGAGTGTTAGGTTCATCACTTTGAGCCAGAGACAAAGACAATCTATGCAGTGGAAACTCCCTTCCTCACCGGTTCCAAAGAAGACTGTGGCCGTTTCCTCTGCAAGGAAGGTGATGGCCTCAGTTTCTTGGGATACAAAACACATTGGGTTTATTGACTATTTTAAAAAGGGCTACAATATCACTGGAGAGTCATATGCCAACTCTAATAACTGCATTGTTTCCTACCAGTTAAACTGATTTCTGACTGTTTAAAGAAAACTTCAAAAGCAACTAATAGCAACATCTTGAAAATGGAAAACATGTAGCATCGTGGCATTATCATGTACCTCCAAAAAAAGGGATCTTAGTCACCAAGGACATTTATGTTGTTATGGTTGCTACATGAGGGGAAGATACTCCAGATTTATCAACAGTGCAAAAGTGGGGAATTGAATTTAGGATGGAAAGAGAGAATCTGCAGGATGACCCAAGGTGTGAACTTCCTGCTTCAGCCACCACCGAGGAAAACATTGATCCTGTTCACCACATGGTGATGGATAACAGGCGATTGACTACAAATCAAATAGCCAGTGCTATTAGCATATCTTGTGAGAGGGTTGAGAATATTCCGCACAAAGAACTTGGCATGACGAAGGTTTCTGCTCGGTGGTGCCACGTCTTCTTGAACCTGATCAAAAGGGCACCAGAGTGAGAAGATTACGGGAAAATCTGATATTGTTTGGGGCAGATCCAGCTGATTTCCATAAATGTTTCCTAACGCAAAATAAATGTTGACGTCATCACTTTGAGCCCGAGACAAAGATGCAGTGAAACATCCCTTCTTACCTGCTCTAAAGAAGGTTATCGTTATTTCATCTACAATTTTTTTTTGGCCGGGGTACGCAAAAGGCAATTTGTTTATTGAATATCTTCAAAAGGGCCGAACCATCAATGGAGAGTACTATGCCAACTTGCTGAGTTACGAAAAGCTATCAAAACCAAACACCAAGGAAAACTGACGAAAGCTGTCTTGTCTTATCCGGACAATGCTCCAGCACATGTTCTTAGTTACAATTGTTGCTGTGTGTCACTTTGGCTCTGAACTGGTTCATCACCTTTCCTATTCTGAATTGACGATCATTTGTTCCCCAACATGAAAAAACACTTGGTTGGGAACCAGTATCGCATGGAGGATGACGTCATATCAGCTGTTGATTAACTTTCTAACCAACAGGATAATCTGTCTTGTTTGAAAATTCAGATGTCAGGATACCTGGAAAGAAACAATGCAGCTATTGATAAGAAGAGTTGAAATTAATGCCTGCAAGATTTCACAACTCTAACATCATCCCATCATAGTCAGCCTATGGACGTTTCAGCCCACGTTCGTAAAAGTCTGCCAAAGTATAACTTCTTTAAACTAAATAATACTAAAATTACTAACCTCGTTGTTTCATAACTTTCTTTCCAGAGCTTTAAACAAAATAAAAGTAATGATAAAACCAAATACATGTACTTTTTCCCTGCAAAAGAAGAAGAAGAAGAAGAAAGAAAGAAGAGGACAGAAGAAGGCGATGGACGAAGAAGGAATAAGAAAAAGAAGGAATAAGAAGAAGGAAGAGGAAGAGGTAGAAGGAAGAAGAAAATGGAGGAAGAAGAAGGAAAAATGAAAAAGAAAGGAAGGAGGAAAAGAAAAAAGAAGTAGAATGAAGATGATGAATAGGGAAAAAAGAAGTGGCATAAAGAAGGAGGAGGAGGAGGAGGAAGAAGGAGGAAGGATAAGAAGAAAGTAGAAGGAAGATGAAGGGGGAGGAAGAGGAAGAAGAAAGAAGAAGTAGAAGAACGAAGAACAAGAAGAAGAAGGAATAAAAAGAAAGAAGAAGAAGAATGAATAGGAAGGAGTAAGAAGAAGAATAAGGAAGAAGAAGAAGAAGAAGAAATAAGAATAAATAGAGAGAAGAAGAAAAATAAGGAAGAAGGAGAAGGTAGAAGAAGGAAGAAGAAGAATAAAAAGAAAAAAAGGAGGAAAAAGAAGAGGAAAGAAGAAGGAAGAAGAAGAAAGGAGAAGGAGGAAGAAGGAGAAAAAGAAGAAAGTAGAAGGAAGAAGAAAGAAGAAGAAAAAGAATGAAGAAGAAAGAAGAAGATGAAGAGGAAAGAATGAATAATGAAAAAAGTAGAAGGAAGAAGAATGCCGACGAAGAAGAAGAAAAAGAAGAAGAAGGAATATGAAAGAAATCGGAGAAGAAGGAGGAAGCAAAAGAAGGAGGAAAAAGGAGTAAGAAAAAAAAGAAAGAAGAAAAGGACGGAAGAAGAAGAAGAAGAAAGAATAAGAAGAAAGAAAAAGAAAAAAGAAGGAAGAAGAAGACGGAAGAAAGAAGAATAACAAGCAGAAGAAGAAGAAGAAGAAGAAGGAGAAGAAGAGGAAGAAGAAGAAAGAGGAAAAAAGAAGAAGAACAAGAAGAAAGGAGAAATAATAAAAAGAACTATTAAGAAGAAGAAAAAGAAAGGAGAAGAAGGAAGATGAAAAAAAAAGAAGAGGAGCAAAGAAGGAAAAAGAAGAAAGGATAAGAAGAAGGAAGAAGAAAAAAGAGCAAGAAAGAAGAAGAAGGAAGAATAAGAATAAAAAAAGGAGAAGGAAGAAGAAAGAAGAAGAAGAAGTAGAAGAATAAAGTAGAAGAAGAAGAAAGAGTAAAACAAAGAAGAAGAATAATAAAGGAGATGATGAAAAAAGAAGGAAGAAAACCAAGAAGAAGAAAAGAAGAAAAGAGAAGGAATAAAAAGAACTATGAAGAAGAAGAAGAAAGAAGAAGAAGGAAGATGAAGGAGAAGGGAGAAGAAGTAAGAAGAAGGAAAAACAAGAGGAAGGAGAAGAAAGGATAAGAAGAACAAAGAAGAAAGAAGAGCAAGAAAGAAGAAGAAGCAAGAAGAAGAAGGAAGAAAAAAGAAGAAACAAGAAGTAGAAGAATAAGGTAGGAGGAGAAGAAGAAAAAAGTAAAACGAAGAAGAAGAAAGAAGAAGATGAAAAAAGAAGGAAGAAGTAGATAAAGAAGAAGAAGAAGAAGAAGAAGAAGAAGAAGAAGAAGAAATAATTAATGATGCTTGCAGTGGCTGCGAAGTCTTTTTCGTTTCGCCAAGAAAACGCGGATTTTTAAAGAAATGGAAAGTGATATTATTCGCGAGCTTTGTATTCTTTTAAAATTTTATTAAAATACATATCACTATTTGTTCATTCATTATCTTAATTGATATACATTTTAAACAAGCTTATTTTATTGCCAATCATGTTTGCTACATTATTTACAGATATGGTACAAATGACCTTAGTTTTTCTATATTGCTATTTACGTCTGTGTGATTCTATTTTAAATATTTACCTTTACAAAAATCTCGATAACTAAGATTTTAAATTAATTTTTAAAAAATGAAAATTTTTCTTGAAGCTGTCATTTTAGCTTTAGCTGAAAACTAAAGGATTAAATTTACTATTTCCAGCAAGGAAAATACTCTGGTGTATTTCAAACGGGGATTATATTGATTGGAATCAGTTTTCATTTTTCTTTCAGTAAGATCATCAAAGTCGTCGATTTTTGAGATATTTTTAAACACAAGTAAGTTCTCCGTTTTAAAAATTATCTAAAAAAATAAAACATACTTTTGTAAAACATTATTTGCGGGATATTAGATGTTTTAAAGTATAATTAATCTGATTTTAATCAAATATTATTTTCTTTAAGTTTAAATATCGCAGAAAGCATTTATGAATTTGACAGTAGCTGTATTTTAAACTTATTTGACGTATTGACAACCTGATGACAGATGTAATGTTGTCCTACGGAGACTTTATTTGTAAAACATAATTTAAGAACATAATGTGAGCGCCTTTTTTGTATAATTTTAAGTGCTCAGTAATCTTAAAAAATTAGGAAAATATTATCCATAATCTAATAAAATTTTAGAAATGTGTACTTTAAATTTACCATAGTCATAGCTCTTATTTTCTTATAATGTTGTGTATAGTCAATCGTAATTTAAAAAAATGATTACACTTATACACAAAAAAAAAATCAAAATTCTTTTAAAATATTGGTGCGTGATAATTTGTATTAAGCTTTATCATTTATTTTTAGTAAATATAGTTTTCAATTAATAATATGATCTAAAAGGCTGGAATTAATACAAAATTTTAAAAGATTTAAAACTTTATAAATTATTATAATTAAAATTTAAAAAAATGATAACAATTCTTGTAAAAGTTCATTAAAAAAAATATTTTTCTTAAGACAAAGGTGCCCTGAATATATCCTATTTCTAAAAGTAATTAAAAGCTTTTCTATTTACACATTGCTACGATTTTATTGCAATTTTCATTTTACGATTCAAAGAAGGTCTTCGGTAACTGATGATGATGTATTGATGACTTACATTCTCCAAGGAGTCCTGCTTTTAACTAATATAAATAAATAGCGAGAATCTAAATTTAATTTCTCGAAATTTCGTAAAATTAAGCAAGTGGGCTAACATGTAAAAAACAAAATATTGTTACTAAGATTCTCTAAAAAATGTTGCAAAATAATTTCATTCATTTGTAAATAAGTCCGGAAAATTTCAGTAAAATACCATAATTATTAAATTTTTTTGTAGGATTTCCAAAACAATGTGTTTTTACCGCAAAATTTTAATTAGTAATCTTTGCTCCTTTGCTGATCCAAGAAAAAGAAGATATTCAACAAAAATTTCGAAACAATTAGAAAGGATTAAATAATAATAATAATCAAAGGATACTATGGTCTTTCCTGTTAATAATAGCATAAAAATATTGACGATAAAACTTTGTTTTCATCAAGTATGCTCTGTTTAATCGAAAAAAAATGGAGTTACCGACTTTTAAACATGCACAAAAGTGATTTCGTAACGCTATCATTAATATATGTAGTAAATATGACTAAAATACTTTTAACGGGGATGAACGATCGGCAAATCTATATTTCTTAACGAGTGAATATTTTCCATCATTTATGAAGCAGTTGCTATAACAACAACAACAATAATAATATTAATAATGATAATGGATTTACATATATATATATATATATATATGTAAAGCCATTATCATTATTAATATTATTATTATTATATATATATATATATATATATATATATATATATATATATATATATATATATATATATATATCGAGCTCTCCGGATTTCATCCTCTTTCGGATTATCCATACGGATTACCAAGGTTTTCTTTTACTTAACTATATATATATATATATATATATATATATATATATATATATGACGACAATACAAATACATGCACACACACGCAAGCAGACGCACAAACACACACACACACACATATATATATGTATATATATATATATATATATATATTGTTGATGTCCCCCCGAAGGAGTGGACGGTATAATTCTCGGGGGTTACGAAACCTGGAGCTGAGATGCTGAAGGTAACATGAATCAGCTAAGTTTCAAAATATATTATATATATATATATATATATATATATATATATATATATATATATATATATATATATATATATATATATATATATATATATATATATATATATATATATATATATATATATATTATTTATATATATAAAGTAGGTACAAAATTTAATCACAGAAATAAAAGTGTAAAGTTTAAATTACTAGACATATTAAAAACAAAGCAACCGGTTTCGCTCCCGCTCTTCATGCTTCCACGGGAGATTTAACTTAAATTAAAAACACTCCATTCATCAGGGCCTCAGACACAAGGGAGGGAGTAGTGCTTCCCTGGGTCAAGAAGGTGGCTGCTCAGAATCCCAAAGTTGTATATATTAGAAACACCAGACAAGATATAGCACCAATATTCAATGAAGAATTGTATATTTATAAATGTTTAACGAGGATTGTGATGAGAAGACATTTCTGGTATGAGAATGTGAACCAATTTTCATAACAGCAGACCGGAAAATGATACAATATAATTCGTCCAATGCATGTCCACGGAAAATGTGAGCAACAAGAAGGTGTAAAGTATCGCTCTGCTGGAGTTTAGCATCAGCATCAAATGGCAGTCATAAAAGATTCTTTGTGGTGATTAAATGAAAGAAGTTTTGATTTGAAAGCATTAAAATTTATAAGCTATTGCATTGTCGTCAGAATCTGATGACAGTCAGAAAAGATTCTTTGTGTTGATTAAATGAAAGCAGTTTTGCTGTGGAGGCGTTAAAATTTACAAACTATTCCTTCAGTATTAGCATCTGATAGCAGTTAGAAAAGATTCTTTGTGGTGATTCAATGAAAGCAGTTTTGTTGTGGAGGCGTTAAAATTTACAAACTATTCCTTCAGCATTAGCATCTGATAGCAGTTAGAAAAGATGCTTTGTGGTGATTAAATGAAAGCAGTTTTGCTGTGGAGGTGTTAAAATTTACAAACTATTCCTTCAGCATTAGCATCTGATAGCAGTTAGAAAAGATGCTTTGTGGTGATTAAATGAAAGCAGTTTTGCTGTGGAGGTGTTAAAATTTACAAACTATTCCTTCAGCATTAGCATCTGATGGCAGTTAGAAAAGATTCTTTGTGGTGATTAAATGAATGTAGTTTTGTTGTGGAGGCGTTAAAATCTACAAACTATTCATTCAGAATTGAGCATCTGATGGCAGTTAGAAAAGATTCTTTGTTGTGATTAAATGAAAGTAGTTTTGTTGTGGAGGCGTTAAAATTTACAAACTATTCCTTCAGCATTAGCATCTGATGGCAGTAAGAAAATATTCGTAGTGATTAAACAAAATTTGGAGGCGTTAAAATTTACAAACTATTCCTTCAGCATTAGCATCTGATGGCAGTAGGAAAATATTCGTAGTGATTAAACAAAATTTGGAGGCGTTAAAATTTACAACCTATACTTGCCCTGGTTTAGCCCTTATTGGAGGTCTTTTTCGTCAGCAGTTGCCAGGTTTACTTTGTCGCATCTGTCGGACTTGCTACATATACAGAAGTAAATCGTTGTGTCATCTGCATAAATTCCAAATTGGAATTCATATCATGTGGATGGTTGTTGATGAAGTTCTGTAAAAGCGTAGGTCAGAAGATAGAGCCTTAGTGGATGCCTGCATTAATATGAAATGAACTAAAAACGTATCCGTTCAATACGAACTTTTTTACACTACTTGTTAGGCACGATTTGATTAAGTTAAATATTCGTCCGGTACAGGGTAGCCATTGATCCTGCCAAACTCTCTAGTACACCTCTGAGATATTTAGGCCCACAGCCCGAGCTTCTCCTCTCCTATGTAAAGCTTAATAGACAAATTCAGTGACGGTCCTTAATACATCAGTGGCTGACCTGGAGAAAAGAAGACATATTCAGTCAGTTATGTGCCATGAATGATACACGCTTAGGCAATCATGTATCTTTCGATCATGTCGATTGCCATTTCTTTCTGCGGTTGACCATTTTCCATCCAAGGCTATAGAACCCGGTCTGTCCCGCTATTTAACAATAGCTGAAGAAGAGCGTTCCTACCTTCCCAAGTGTATTAGCACGTAAGTGAATGTAATGGATTCGACTGAATTCGAACTCGGCTCTCCGATTCCTCAGTCCGAGCCGCTATCCATTACTCCACCGATCCGAAAAGAGGTCGCCGGAAGTAAGGTGCTTAGCAAATTTGGTTTTGATTAAAGTCTCGCGTACATTGCTGTTAATGAAGGGAGAGACTGAACGATGAAAAGAATTGAAAAATGTTAAAACACAAATCAATAGGCAAAGAATAAAAATGAAATTTTAATAAAAATCAAACGGACAAAAAGAAAATCGGGAACATGGAAAACCAATTAATATATAAAGAAAGCCACAAGATAATGAAGAAGTTGAGTGTTATGAAAACAAAGAAAAGAGAGTTAATAAAAACAAAAAGCAGCAAATTGGAAGAAAGGGTCTAATTGAGAAAAATCAGTGAAAAACATTATTAAAATGTCAAGCATAGCAGTTATTGAAATAATAAGCAAAATTCATCGTAATTTAACCAAAAACAAATGAAGTTATATACTCCGTGGCATCAGTAAAAATACGATGACAATTAAAGAATCAAATAAAAGTAAAGAAACTTTGCGCCTTAATAAGAATAAAAAAAACTCTCAATTTTAGATGAAATGTAGGAAAAAGCAGGTGATTATTAAAACTATTGCTTAAATATCTGAAAGAAAAAGAAAAAAATGGCATAGTAGCTGAAAAGAAGTTTACTAAAGCAACGCATCAAGCGAAAGGCCCAAAGAAATAAGTCATAAGAAAAGAAGTAAATTTTACAAAGTAATATTTTCAAGTAGAGAACAAATATATATACAGAGAATTGGGTGAAAATAAGGAAATGTATAGAATCACGTGATGAATCACGTGACGAATTACGTAATGAATCACGTGATGAATTGAAGATTTTTGCGAAAAAGGATGTGAGGAAATGAAGTGAATTCTAAAAGGGATGCAGAATACAGAATTCAAAAAAAAAAAAAAAAAAAAATCGAGAAACAAGAATGAAGCAAGATAGACATTTTGGCGAAGCTTACCACAAAAATATCCAAAAAGAAAAAAGCCCAAGAATAGAAAAAAAATACTTAATTTCTCTCTGAATATGTTTGCACCCATACATAAGAAGACATCTTTTATTGTTCTGTTCATACGCTGATTTATAGGATTTAGTCCTCCCAAAATTGCCGAAAAAGATCAGCTATCATGACTTAAAAAAAACCCTAAAAACAGAACTAAGAAAATCTATAGAGGAAGTTTCCTTTCTTCCATAAAGTTTTCTTTTCAGATAGGAAATTAACCAAATTTGTCAATAATGACACAAGTCTTCCATAAAAGTTTATTCTCACTTCAAATTTTTGTACTAATTTCACTGGAAATGGCTGCTGATGGAAAGGTGTTGTGTTTATGACAGAATCTTACGTTAGTCATCATATACACTCTTTTGTCAATTAACTTTCAGATGCCATCATCCTTGTGAATTAAATTAACGGAATAAAATGATTTTCGTAAAAATTGCTGGCCATTATGGCTTCTATAAATATGATTACTTTATCTCTCTTTCAGTTTTTTCTTCGTTTTCGCTTTCCCCTCTCTCTTTATATATCTCATTAATTCTTTTTTCCTTATAGTGTCAACTTGCTTTATATAGACCATAAGCGGCTTTCCTATAAAAAAAATGCTTAATGAGGGCACACGCTTGCCAGATAACATATTCATATTTTTTAGTTTATAGTTTATGACTAGCAGCATAGCTCGGCGTTGCCCGTGCTTGATTCAAAAATCGTATGACTCATACAGCAATCGCTATCACTTGACTTAAAATATTTTTGCCCTTCCATGACTTTAAAGGAGTGCTCTTTGCCGTGCTGATGTTGCTACATGCCTTACTTCTTGCCTATCTCACACTGCGAATTTTTTCTAAGCTCTATACAAAACATTAAATCTGTTACGAAAAAAAAAAACTAAACAAAATAAACACAAAACGATCAGCTTTAAAAAAGGACTCGTAACTGGAAAAACCGAATGAAAAAAGAATGTTAACAACAAATAGTTTTTCACAGCCAACCCAGTTCGGCGGAATCAGTGTCGCGGCGGGAACGCATGGGTTGGGAGTTTGGCTGGCGTAGGTGACCGAGTTGCACGTGCCAGCCCTTTTGACACTACACCCCACCTCCCCTAACCGTGGTTAAGATTGGACTCAAATTAAACTGCCTACCTAAGCCTAACTGGGACCTAGCGAAAAGGTGTTCGGGAGCCTTTAAGAGGCAGCGAGTAATCCCGATCTAGGCTTATGCCCACTTAGGGGGGGTCTTTACCCTCAGCTGGCCGTGAGATGCGTGAGATGAGGCTAAGGGGGACCGGGAGCCGCCGGTTACCGGACAGACGCTCTAATGGCTGGCAGTCCTAATGAACTTCGTTGAAAACATTTTTCGCCGAACCTTGTGGTGTCAGAGCGAAAATATCACTCTTTCTCCCTACACGTGAGCAGACAACGTAAAGCTGACTGTGCAAGAAGCATTGTTCACCTAGGTGCAACCCCGATACACTCAATGTTTGCCCCTGTGCCTTGTTAATGGACATTGCAAAACAGACCCTCACAGGGAATTGAGACCTCCTGAACGCGAAGGGAATGTCTGCTCCAGGGGGGTACAGATGCATCCGGGGAATCATCCCTACCTCTCCCCGTCCGCAACGCAGCCTCAATGAGGTTTGAAGATAGCGACTTCACCACCAAACGTGTGCCGTTGCATTGTTTTGGGGGAACCAAGTTGCGAAGGAGCATAATTGGAACCCCGACCTTCAACTTTAGAACGTGAGGGGGAAGACCAGGAGGTTGGAGTGAATTCAATAGTTCGATTGGATAGTCAACAACATTCTCATAGTCTGGTGTTCTATCGATGGATTTGTAGACTCGGTCTTCGCCTGGGATTTGTTAGAGAAGCTCGTCATTAATCGCATCAAGAGTACGGTTTTTGGGGTCAAGAATGGCGCGTTGACTAAGCCATTCCATGTTACGGAAATTGGATTCGAGGTTTAGGAAGACGCAATTCACCAATTGAGAAGCTGTCTCGACGACTGTGCAAACGGATTCAATCGAAACCATTCCATTATCATCTGATGGCAGTCTACCCTCGCCCAGAACCAAAAGCCGCTGGGAAAACTCTGAGTAGGCGGTGTCACCCCTCATGTGGGCACGCATGTTTAGTGTCCTTACTTGGGACCACAAAGTCGAGGATTTAAGACAGGCTCCCACGACATCAGCCCTTATGGCATTACAGGCAGTGTTTGTCTGAAATCACCTGATAGAAGTGTGATACCCCATAGTACGATCTCAATCTTTGATGTCACGCCTGTCAAGGGCCTCAACTGCACCTTTATGGGACATGGTACACTCATCCCAAACTATGGCCCTGCAACGTCGAACAACCTCAGCTTTGTCAGAATTTTTTGAGATATTACAGATGGGCGGGGTCTCTTTTACCAAGTCGAGAGGTAACTTAAATGCTGAGTGAGCAGTCCTTCCTCCCGGGTGCAAAGTAGCTGCGATACCCGATGATGCCACCGCTAGTGCAATATCACCGGTACGCCTGAGCTCGGAAAGTATGAGTTTAGTAACAAAGGTCTTACCTGTACCCCAGGGAGCATCGAGAAAGAAAATACCACCCGTTTGGTACCGTACGGAGTCAACGATAGCATCGAAGGCTGCTCTCTGTTCAGGAAGAAGTTCTCCGCAAAATAAATCTCAAGCTCCTCGACGTTATATGACGTCTCCCTCAACAAATCAGTGGAAAGATCACTAACGCGTTCACGATGTATAGGTGGTAAGCCATATGTCGCAAGTGTACTACCACCTCCCTCTAGAAGATTGTCTTCGAGTACAACTAGTGCCCTGTTGTATATTATCCCGCTGAATGTAACCTGGATGTCAGGATTATGGGACTGAGCTTGACGTAGGAAATCTTCTGACATGTGGTCTTTGTAGCGCTCCCATAAACAATTTGGGTCGGTTACTTCGTACCACTGAAGAAGTATTGCGAATAGATACCGGAGACAGCCAGATCTCAAAAGGACGCCCTCTGCTAAGGTAGAATCCCATTGCGTGTCATCTTGAAGAAGGCCGCGCCTAAAGCAGGCCTCACGGAATGAAGGGTAGACATAACCTTCGACAGTTAAGAGATCTTGGAAGCTCTGCGACCCAGGTACCTCATGCAGGAGCAGTCGGAGATAAAAACACTCCTGCTGGCTTGGTGGTACGGTGTAAACTCTGTCTAAGCAGCTGTGCCATTTTACTCCTGGCTGCCCTTTAACGTCCTGACCCGTTTATCTTCGAATCCAAGTATTTCCCGACCAAACATAGTAGGAAGGAACCTGGGGGTAGAGGAGTGTCTGGGCGAAAGTGTCGTGGCAGCACAGTTTAAAAAACCAATAAGCGTAGTGTCCTTTGGATTCATTGCAATCTCGACTGCATTTTCCTCCGTGAAATAGGTTCGCTGACCATTTTCTAGATGAACAGCCAATTGCACAATAGCAGGATGCCTTTGATGAAGTGGAAAACCGAAAATTCGCCAAAAAGCTTCATTGCTACTAATGTAACGACCTGCCAAGTACTTCGATACCTCATCCCGACAGTTGGCGTTTTGGAGTGTGAACATGGCTGCGTCTGAACCCTTATTGACGTACTTGCAAATGCACCTTATAGACTTAACAGAATTACAAAATTCAACATTTATATATGCGTTAAAAGTTTTCAAAAGGAGAGGGCAGTACGGCACAATTCACCGATTGTCTACGCTATGCCCCTTAATGTTAACGGTGAAGACCCCATTTTCAGGTTGGCGCCTGCGATAAAGGGGGTAACCGTCTTCTGTGGTTGAGGTCTCATCAGTAATTTTTTTTTAAGAAAATTATTATTAGTATTATTTCTATGGCAGGCAGAGAAGGTTTCGAACCCAGGTCCACAGGGTCCATGAACAATGTTGCACTTTACGATTTCGTACAATTGTGGATCGAGAACGGGATCCAGGATTTCAGCCGAAATTATATCGTCCACTGTAGTTGGATCAATTCTGTTTGTAAGCCATATAAGGATATGGGCATGGGGAAGACCCCATTTTCTGCCACTCGATGGTGTACATGTCGCACCTAACACGACCAAATATTTGGTCTTTTGTAATCAAATCCATGAGCTTAATGACTTTCTGCCTAAATACCCGAGCGATAAGGTGACAGTATTGCTGCCCTGGAAGTAATTTAGACGTAATTTCGACCCACTTAGGGTTGCAGGTAAACGTGATAAAGAGGTATGGACGACCGTAATGGCATACGTAAGTTATAGCATCTTGGGTTCGCGCGTGCATATATAGTGGACCCCCTGTAAATGATGAGAGCAAAATGCAAGCCTTCCCCAGGTTGCGGGGGTTTACCTCATTCCTAATCCCATCTTGCAGGTGGATATAGCTGTCACACCTAAGCTTTTTCTGGTTCAGTTTAATGAAACCCAATCTTTCCGACTCCATTTTCGCAGCCATAAAGTGGTATGAGTAGAATGACATACAGGATACAGTTTTCGTGGTTACCGATGAGTTAGTGCCAGGCCCGTACTGAGGAATCCCAACATGATACCCATCATCTCCATATGGGAAAAGAAGCGGGTACTGGAGTGCGTCGTATGAGCGGTGGGTTTCACTTATGCGTTGTAATTGGCTGTTCCGACAGTGAAGAACAATATCTCGAGGTTTATGTTGATCACCATGGCGTAGCACAGCAACCTCATTGCATGAGGGAGCATTGTAACGGCGTAAGTGTTCGCCCGAAGGCCTCTTATCTGCATCGATAATGATGGAAATATCGCGGCTAGATGAGGTTTCTAAAGTGTACTTAAAGCTTCGAACGTAGCTTCTCCATTCATGGAGCATATTCTGCAACGCAAGCAGGAGATCTTTGTCAACGGTATACGCAGGATTGCTTCCGCGGGAGGAAAAAATGCCGCACCTAACATCGGCCTGCTGATTGTAATCAGAAATAAAGTTGATTTGAAGGAATGAATGCGACTGTTCGTTTTGAGGTAGTAGCGAGCCAATCAGGTGGTAAACCTGGCCCTTGTACCTTAAAAGTGGTTATCCATCCAGCCTCTTTTAACTACATCAGTCCCGAACGAAGTCATTTGGAAAGCACAATTGTACCTACGTATATTTTTTAGAAAAGCACTTGAAGCGGCATTCGGACCCATAAGTAACTCCTTTAGGGGAAGAGGCGGCTCCCTAATTGGGGGCAAATGGATTTTGCCAATCGAGCAGCACAACCCAGGCATTTCTCCAGGCCATTTTAGGACGCCACAGTGACGATAGGCCTGGTTCATAGAACCAATTAGTATATCTGATCGGCAGTTGTAACTAACAGTAGGATCGTACTTAAAAGCTCGACGTAGCCGAAATGATTTACAAAGGCTAGCAATACCCTGGAGAGCACATCTGCGTTTATTGTTACCTTCAAGCCTGAGGATCCGTTGCTGTGGTATTTCTGACGCCTTAGACGCGGCCATAACTGTTGCATTACGTGAATTTTGCGCCCTGCACTCATCCACACTCTCAGCGGCCCTAGATGTGCCCATAGCAGTTGAACTGCGTGAATTCCGCGCTCTGCGCTCATACACAATTTCAGCGGCCCTAGACGCGGCCATTGGTGTTGCAATTACGTTAATTCCGCGACCTGCACTTATCCACACTCTCAGCGGCCCTAGATGTGCCCATAGCTGTTGCACTGCGTGAATTCCGCACCTTGCGCTCATCCACACTTTCAGCGGCCCTAGACGCGGCCATTGGTGTTGCAATTACGTTAATTCTGCGCCCTGGCCTCATCCAAACTCTCACTGGCTCTCAAAGCCCTCTGTTGTCGTGACCTAGTGCTCAGCCGACCCAATGGGATTCTCTTCTTTAGTGGCATTATAAAAAAAAAAGAAAAAAAGGAACGAATTCATGTATTAACAACAGTAAAAGGTATAGCAGTGTCAGGTTTAGGGATGTGTCCACTACGGGGGCTGCCAACGCGTGGAGTTTTAGTAGTGTAGAAAAAGAGACCACAAAGGAAAATCGTATTCGAGTTCGACAAATGTAGGTAAGAACAGATGAGTAGCGTCTACCATGCAACCAATCGTAGTTGTGAGGTTGAAGGAACCAAATCAACGTTGAGTTTAAGCAAGTGAATGAGTCCATTGGAGTAAAGTGCCATGCAGATTTAAATTTTTCCCACTTGTGACGAATGCAGCTATCGATTTTTTTTCCGCATGCTAGCATGCTAGTTAACATTCTTGTCAGTCAGCTGTTGGCAATCACGCTGGCAAATAGAATCTTCCTGCCTATTCGTGGCAGCTAGCTATTGGCTCTTACTCTGGCCAGTACAAAATGGCCGCAAACTACAGGAAAACTGCCGTAGAAGCAAGAAAAAATCGATTATTTCCACTATCGATGGGAGTTGGGAAATGCAAAGTCAATCTTGGCCTTTACACTAACCTGGAGCATGTGCATGTAAATTTTGGTGCAAATCCGTCGAAAATTGCGGCAGTGCATTCGTTACACACACACACACACACACACACACACACACATTCTGCCTTTTTTTAGATAGAGATTAGATAATCTTGTTTCCTAGTAACAAACATTGGAATAACAGATGCTTACCAATGTAAAAAGCATAAAGACGAAAAGAACAGCTGTTATATGAATTAAGAATACAATACACCTTTGTGAAAATTAATTGAAACAAAACGAATAATTCCGTTATTTACTTTTTTTCGTATATTTCCAATAAAACATGACCCAGTGTATATATTAGTATATTGTATATAGTCGTTCTTTGGCCACAGATTCTCGATTGTATTTAAATCAGTACAGTTTCCGGGCCAGTCTAGTACTTTGATTTGCTTACTAGTAAGGCTTGCCCGTGTGTTTGTGCAGCTTTACAATTTTCGTACACTTCCTTGGAATAACCTCCATCGCATACAATCACCGTAGGACAACTAATCGACAGTCGAGACAAGAGTTCCTGGGTGCGATAAAGATCTGATTTAATCACGGATGACGCGATATGTTTCAAGGCCAAACAAATTTCATTATGAAAAATAGATTCATATTCACCACTGCAAATGACCTAATCTGAAAAAATAGAAATCTATTAAACCGTGTCACTCTAGTGGGTCTAAGACTTACCATATGGTGAAAAAAAAAAATAGGAAACTAAAGACGTTGTTAAAATTAATTTGCGCAAGGGTGTAGGTTTCATAAGCTTTACGTATAAGTTTCAAGTAAATAATAAAGAAAATTCCTAGAAAAATATAATTTTGCCTGACACTGCCGAGGCAGAATTTGTTTGTAAGACACGATGATTTGTGAAAGAAATGCCCCACAAACTTTTCTATTAATCAAAATAAATATCAGTTAATAGCACTTGTTATTGTTTCTCTTTCTTTCATAACTCTTCCGTCGCCATTGCTTTCAAAAAAGCGATTGGACAGAGGAGGAGGTCGACTAAACTGATTAATGCAATCTCTTTCTATAATATGTCAATTTCGTCTGACGGATTAGAACGAAGACAGAACCACTCCACAATTTTGAAAGACGTCATCAGATTTTTGTTTTGACCTCCGACAATTTTAGAAATAACTATTCCGCTGATAGGCCGATGGAGAATGAGAGGATCATCAAGAAAATGTTGGTAAATCTCAGGTGAGCCCATCCCAGGAAATCTGACCTTTTATTGGTAAACCCTTTAATGTTATTGATTTAATTTTAGAAATAAATACCCTGCGCCGACAGACAAACACACACATACACATATTCAGAGTGGGCACCTTGAGTTGGTGTAATGGTTAGCAAGCTTGTCTCGCTAGAACAATTACGATTGAGTAGTGAGTTCGATCCTCACAGGGTGTCCCATACGTTCGGTCTTGTGCCACGTCTGAGCTGCGCTTGGAAAATCGCTACACATAGTCAGAGATAGATAAGAAAGTTAAACAAACGCACTTTTGTTACGACAATGAAAAACAAGGAAATATTACTTGCTAAGTATTTTTTCACCTTTGTAGCAAATATAACAAAATACGCCAGACGAACAAAAGAAAAGAAGACCTATTTGTGCGCGTGTGCTTGTGTCTCTGTGTGTGTCAAAGAATCACATCTCTAACATTTCGTTTCCTCAAAAATCTTATTCTAATAGAATATTCGGCTTAAAAGTTAATTGGTATTTATGTACGATTGAAAGATAAATTTGAACAAGTAAAACAGGTTTTATGTCTTTCTCATGAACAATAACATGAAAGAAAAGTTTGTTTGTATTTGAGTCTGCCAAATTTTTTGGTTTTAAGCGAACACGCGATGCAAAATCCATTAACAATGGCGATAGGAATGAACGCAGGTGGAGGCAGAAACGTTTATAGAAATCCAATATCAATAAAAAGCTAAAAAGAGAATTTTATAGAATATCGGGAACAGAAGTTTTCTATTTTTAACGCGTTGTCGATTGTCATGCAACATTTGCCTTCAAATTCAATTTAAATATATAAAAACATATTCACACATAATAGCATACACGCAGATATGCAAACACAAAAATATCTAATTAATCTCAGGTAAATTTAAGATTAATTTTCGTGTCAGGGATTCTATATCACTTAACGTAATCACACCTATGACTTATCGTAGCTTGACGATTTTTAACTATTTCCTTTTTTTATCTTCAACAAGTTGAACCAGTTTCAAATTCTGTTGTTTAAACAGATCCAAATCGTGTCCAAATCCCAAATCACTTCTTGCAAAGGAACAGGTGTTCTTAGAGTAAGAAAGAAAGCATAAGTCGTGTTAAGAAAATCAGAAATAGATGCAAAAACGTAGTTTATCATTTACATCGGCAGTCCTTTATTCATTGAGAAATTAACCTCAAATTTTATCCCAAACAAGATGTTATTCTCAGCGACAAGCATAGATATTTACTCAACCTTTTCCCCAGTACAAATGTATTGAAAGCAAGGTTATCTTTCGCAAGTATTTATTTAGTGTAAGTGAATAATTACGCAACTATGTCAGCCACCAACTATAACAATTCATATAAATATTTATCTTAATATTGACTAAATTTCTAATCTTCTGGTTGAAATTTACCATGGAGTTTTATTCTAGCCAAATATACAGACCAAATAAACACAGAAAAATACTTAAAATATATATTGGGTTGGTGCATAATTATCGGGCGTTTTTGAAACAATATCTATTATGAAAAAAGAAAGATAACAATTCAACAATAACATTTTTAAATGATTATTCCGGAGCGTATGATTAACGACGCACGTTTATAAACTGAAAATAAAATATTTTTATTAAAAAAGTAAACGAAACAGCAATTTGTATTAACAAATATCTCGCTTAGAAAAACGCCTGATAATTATACACCAACCCAATATTTGTTAAAAATGGGCAAATCGTTGTATGCCTGCATGATATCAGGCATATATGGCGCTGTAAAATTCACTTAATTCGGTGCACCTTGCAGGAATTCAGGTTTCATGCACTCCTGTAACTGCATGTATCTGCACCATTGTTATTTATAAAATGCACTGACATTTGCTTCATCATTACTCTCAGCAAATATTGACATTTCTGAGCCGTTCTTGTGGCAGTTTAGAGCAAAAAGACAAGAGAGACTTTTTATTTTTGGAAAGCCTTTACTTCACGTCACGCTTGTCAACCGTTTTTTCCTATTGTCTTCGATAACACAGATCAAGTCTAACATTACTACTTTATAAGGAGACGAGATAGAAATCACTGCCCAACCTAAAACTCTTCCCCACAAAAAAATAAAAAAAAATGTCTAATGCTTGGTCACTTCGCTAGCTTTTGGGAAGTGTGTCAGTAAAAAAAAAATGCATTTAAATATGGTCATGGGATCTGTTGTGTATTCCGGGATGAAATCCGGTACCAATAAATAACAAACGCCAAGAAGGAATATAGGAAAATAAATATATTAACGTAATAATACAAACTGGTAATACAGGTTAGTAGTTCCAGGAATGCGGGTTAGTAGCAAAATATATATATATATATATATATATATATATATATATATATATATATATATATACAGTCTTTGGTATCGACGTATCGCTGTGCGACTTACTGAGTCTACGTGCTTGCTCACTGTGACTCTTGCTGGTTCTCGTTCTCGTTCTCGTTCGTCTCTCTTTCTCGTTCTTCTCGTTCCCCCGGGTATTCTCTAGCAGTAGTATATGTATACCCTGGGTGAGTCCATTTGTGTAAAAAAAAGGGGAGAACCCCTCAACAGGATCAATAGAAATAAAGATATTTATGATAGAATCTTCATAAGTTAGATTTAAAAAGTTCCCTGTTATAAGATTAATACTGATTTATAACACAGTAGGGTTATTGCTTTGATTAGTTTTATACAGTAAATATCGTAGGATTGTAATACAGTAAAAGGGAGAGAATTGAAAAAAAAAGAAATCTGTTATTTTATATGATGTTTAATTTTTGTTTTTATGAAATTTTTGTCGCTATTCGTCGAGATATTATTTCTAGTATCCTGAACTTTATTGTTTTTATTTCAACGCATCCATAAAAGGCTGTGATAAAACTAACAAAAATAATGATATAATTCCTAATAACTAAACGACGATATAAGAGCGCAACACTAAAAATCTTGACGGTCAGAGATTGGCAGCTGACCATTCTTCCGATCTAACACTAACTTCCCAGAATACCAAGGTGCAAAGTCATTTAACCGCTGCTTGAAGGAGAAATCTTTCCCAAACATGTGAAAGGTAGCAAGAGTATGCCCGGTCTTCAAGAAGGCGGGCAACCGATTCTCCCCCTTTCAGTAAAGACCCATTCGTCTCCTCCTTATCATCAGTAAAATTTTGAGGTCTTAATCAACTAGAAGGTCGTCGGGCACCTGGATAGGAACGACTTTTTGTGCGACGGGCAGTATGGGTTCCGATCAGCCTGATCCACCTCTGATGTCCTAACTACCATTACGCCCAGAATTAATGAGGTCCTTGACAACACACATACCGCACTGACCATTTCATTAGATATCTCGAAGTTCTTCGACAAGGTGTGGCATAAAGGTTAGCTACACCAGCTCTCCAGCTATGGGACCACTGGAAGGTTCTTCGCTATTATAAAATCCTTCCTAACAGGTAGATCCCTGAAGGTAGTCCTTACCGGCCAGTCCTCCGAGGCTCTGGCCGTTAACACAGGTGCCCACCAGGGCCCACTTCTCAGACCAACGCTCTTTCTGATTTACATAAATGATCTACCTAAGAATATATTCCGATAATTTGTCTATGCTGATGATACGATGATAATATAAGAGCGCAACTCTAAAAGTCTTGACGGTCAGAGATTGGCAGGTGACCTCTCATCCGATCTAAAACCAACTTCCCAGTAGGGGAAAAACTGGCTGGTTCAATTCAATGCCTCTAAAACCAAACTGGTTTCATTCCATCACCATCAATCAGACCGCGAACTCCCGCCAGTCACGATGAACGGATGTCCCCTTGAGGAGGATCCGTGCCTCGAGAGGATATTGGACCTCAAATTCACACCCGATCTCAAGTGGAATTCCTACACAGGGTGTCCACAGCTTACATCGGTGATCCGTTCCTACGGCGCGACGTAACCTGATTTTTGACGTAGGTTGGAACGCACCTACATATGCACCGACAAGTCTGCCTTACGCTTGGGAGCCATAATGAAGGGCAAAAAGTTCCCCCAAAAACGACACAAACGAGAGACAGCGAATGTAGTACAATCCAGTATGTCGTACAGCCGGTGAAGAAACAATGCCGTCTTCCTCATATAGCATCGCGAGACGAATTATATTATGGGAAATGGCGCCGTAACCACGAAGCGCCGTACATCGGGTCCGACGTAGCCCGAGAACTTTCTGTATACGATCCATCGCTAAAGATGCAGGTAAAATGATCGGCTCCCTGTACCGCTCCAGTAAGTACCTGACTCCTCATGCTAAAAAAAAACAAAAAAACACTGCTCTGTGGAACAAACTTCTGAGAGGATGTTTTCCCGATCACTAAAAGCTTAACTTGATTAACTTAATCAACTGTTATCTAACCCTCCTATCCATATAAACTACCCCTTAGGGTAAATCTTTACCTCGCGTGGCCCTTGGGTCTTGTACAGGGGGAACATTACTGTAAAACAAAATAATTAAAATAAAATAAAAGTAAAGTCTATGACATATGTTTGAAGTAAATATTCATGTGTTGGCCAAAATGTATTAAAACAAAAATAAGGATACTCGTTTGAACGGCACACGGAGTAATAACAGTTATTTATACAAGATCCGATTTTGTCATAGAATCCTTTGAAATTTTCAAAGATCACATATAATTTGTTTAATATTTCATTTTATTTTCTTTGATTTGTATGGAAACCCACACAAGCGTTTGCAGGCAACACAAAATAAAAGCAAAATATTATCTCTAACGTTCATTTTTATTGAAATGTCAGCCATACAAATGATTCCAGCTACGAGATTATTTAAAGGTTATTATAGTTTCTTACTATACTTGGGAGCTAAAGTTTGAATTCCAGAACCTAAACGAAATATTACGAAGCATTTTGTTGGAATAAAAAGTGCTCAACTGTTGAGAGAAATGAGGCAACAGAGGTGCGGTTTTCTCATTCGAATAAGTAGTTTATAAACAACTCAGCTATATTAATAATAATAAATATTAATTCCTCTGAGATGATGACATTTAAAGTGATCTGCCAGTATCGTACACGAATTATGAATAAATAGAAAAATATTTATGCAGTAAAAGTCGCGCAGCTGTTTTAGAAAATCACATTACGGTTGGAGTTTTCACTCATCACGGTTGGCGCTTTTGAAACCACAAAGAAATGGAAAGAATTTGAAAAAAAAGTCTTTGATCTAGATAGTATAAGGGACTCCTTGAAGTCGTAATCTATCTAGCACAAAGACAATTTCAAAATAAAACCAAACTTGCACTGGATGGCCCCTGACATTAAAAAAAGTATATCGTATGCCGCAAATGTTCATCTGCGGCATATGATATACTTTTTTTCATGTATATTCACTAACATTACATGACGAAGTACATTAGTTTAATTTTAGCCTAAGGAAACTGTCAGTTAGATTAGTACAGCTAACATCTATAGGGGCAGAGACTATAAAATATGTATTAGTCACAGAAAGAAGTTGAAGAATCGTAATACTTGAAACGAAGACCGTACGAATATAATCTAGAATATTAAGTAGAGTAGCTGAGTAAATAGAAGGTATACTGTCACTTGATCTTCGGAAGTCACTAAATTCACGATTCAACGAAGAAAAAACTTTGATGAAAATAGAATCAATAAAAGCATATGAAATGTTAAAAATCTGATTCTGAAATCAATTTTGCTGAAGTAGATCCCAACAAAGTCCTGACTGAAATTCAAGATATCAAATGACTGATAAAAATGATTCTGCCTTGATTCTGGATATCTCATAACGAAAATAAATAGATATCTCTGTCTAGTCATATCATTTGTCATAGGGTAATGGTTGAGAAGTTCGACCCACAGATCAGTTCGCTAGAGTAGTGAGTTCGATCTATACTGAATGGAACAAAAATGCTTTGGACCAGACTAAACCGAGGCTAATGAATAAGCACGCCTCATAATTACGGTCAGAGTAGGAATATAATTGGCTGAAAAACGTATTTTCCAAATTAAAGAATTCGAAATATTTACAGGGGTAAATTGAAGCCATTTTATATATTTAATTTCGCGCATGCGCATTGTTTTTCTGTTTTTTGTTTTTATATTGTCGACTGCACAATATAGTAGGGTCAGTTGAGCACCGTCTGTCAGAAAAAGAACACCATAACTCGATTCACTTCGCCAGAAATTTGGTAACGGCATGCAGTATTGCTTGATATTCGCCCCGGAAGATCCAATACGAACTGAAAGGTCTGAAAGTGTTTGATTGTCAATCTGAAGACAGTGCAGAAGATTAAGAAACAGTTGGACGAGTTTAATGGTGATTACAGCGACACGGAAAGCTCACTTGATCGTTCCGATAAGAACTCCCGAATTTGTTGAGAGATTCAGTCTCAACACGGAGGCCTACAGCAAGTGTCTTGAGGAGCTAGTGTTGCCCTGGGTCAAGAGGGTGGCTGCTGGAAGACCCTATGTCTGGCATCATGCTACACAAGCAGGAGAAACCAGTCATGGCTGTCAGGCTATTTCTGCGACCACATCACCATTTATATCTAGCCACCTACCTCCCCCCCTTGATCAATATGTGGGGGTCGCAGTTGAGCGAGTGACCAACAAAACTCCTTGTAACCTCAAAGATGAACTGAAGGCAAGGATTATGGCAGCATTCACCAACTTAAACAAGGAAACCGCCCAGAAGATTTGAAAGAGATTCCAAAGCCGTCTGGAAGTTGAAGGCAATTGCGATTTTATTAAATAAATTTAATATTTAGTATTTCAAGATATTTTTGTGTAATTTTGGTAAATATATCTGTTAAAATGAGGTGCCCGTGTTAATTTACTTTTTGCGTAATTTAGACGACAATTCATCCATCGCACCCTCTACTTAAACGTGGTGTATTTTTAACTACACGATTTTGACATATGTTAAGGATGTATATAGAATGTGTTGCTTTGAGCTTACCACGAAGGAGGGTCTACTTGCATGCCTAGTACACCAGCTTCCGCAATTTTAGCCTTTACCTCTATTTAAACATCGTATCAATCGCAGATGTGCAACTCTCTTAGTCGCCAAGCAGACGTCTTTATTCTATTTATTTACAAGTGAAAATTACATTTAAAATATATATAATCGATAAACTTTGCTTAAAGCCGGTCATATTTGAATAAGTGATTCGGGGAAAAAAATTATCGGCATTTTTCAGAGATTAACGATTTGTTGAAAAACTAAACGACTAATGAAATGATTTCTGATTTCAAGGCAAATACTTGAAATCGAGAAAATGTATTAAAAGGCACGGAAAGATGTTGAAATTATAACTGATTAAATGCGAATTTATGAAGAGAATTCTATAAAAAAAAAACTTAAGTAGTTTTCTCTAGAGAAGAGAGAATATAAATTAATCCACAAATTTTATGTTTCGTCCTAATCAGTAGAAAATACAGTGAAAACTTAAAAACATGGTTACATTACGTTGACAAGTTACAAGACTTTGATAGAATAAATTATATGTCGTTTTTACATCTTCCTATCAAGAAAAAGAATCCATATTTTATAAAGCCAATTCACATATAGCAATAACAACTGGTTAAATAGGTTAAGCAATAACAACTGGTTAAATAGGTTAAGCAATAACAACTGGTTAAATAGGTTAAGCAATAAAACTTTGAATCCTATCAAATACTTTTCTTCTGTCAAAGTATTAAACAAATTAGTTTAAAGATCACAGCGTCGAAAGTTATTTTATGGATTTAAAATCTATTAGCCTAAAATTATTTCTATAGGAGCAGCGGCCGTAGATGTATATTAGACACAGGAAGAAGTTGAAGAAAATCATACAACTATAATCTATAATATTAAGGAGAGTGACAGAGTAAATATATCAGCTCAATCCGAGCTGTTATCCAATACTCCACCTTGCCTCGAACTGGAGATTCGAGTTCGAACTCCAGTTGAATCCATAACATTCATTAAAGTGCTATTACCCTTGGGAAAGGTATGAATCCTCCACTTCTCAACCCTCCCTCAGCTATGGGTAAATAGCAGGACAGACCGGGTTCTATAGCCTTGGATGGCAACTGGTCTACTGCAGAGAGAAATGTCAACCTACTGCAGGAAAAAAATCTGCCTCGTCAGACATGTATCGAAAGATACATTATCGCTTAATCGCGTATCACGCATGTCACATAAATGACTGAATAGTATCAGGCTATGGAAAATATCCAACGGAAATTAGTTAAATAATTTAGTGGATTTGTACAAAAATAGTTGTTTGAAATATATCGATATTAACTTAACTTTTTTTTTGTAAATAGACTAATAATTTGTTTTCACAGATACGCTTGGAGAAGACATGAAACCATTTTTATGCCCCACCTACGTATAACTGGTCACTCGAAATTCGAGGATACCCGCTTACTAGGGCGGCTAGCTAATCCCTATTGCAGACGCTTGCTCGGGCGCATTTGTGTTTATTCAACACCCAAAGAGCCCACCTGTGGTTTCTACTGCAAATATGCTGAGCAGACCTTAGATACCGTTTCTGGGAAAGAAATTGCGTGATGAATTTGAACAAGGCCAGCACGATCAAGCCCTCGGCCATGATACTTGTGATTTCGTGCTAGCACAGCTATCGACGGCCTCCAATTTCACTCCCAAGGCTTATAGTTTTCAGGCACTTTCCAAAAGGTGCCGTACGCTGTGATCGACCGATAACATCGACCGTGATGAGATTCGAGTCGATTCCGGCTCTCATAGTCACAATGCGAACATTCTAACCACTCGCTCACGTACAACAGCTATTTTCAGTTTATATTTTTTTAAAAATGCAAGTACTTTTGAATAATCCTTTATGGAAACAACAGACAACAGTTTTATGAATGAGGATCACCTCACTCTATGGATTAACAGTAATTTAATGCATACATTATACACTACTAGCGATGGATGTCGCCAATAATAGCATTAATATTGCTGATTGATTCTATGCGTAATTGTTTCTTTGTATATAAATTATATGCTGCCTAATGTTTTATGTTTATATATATATATATATATATATATATATATATATATATATATATATAAAAATTTAAAAAACAAACAGGCAGTTGTGCATTCTACAAATGTCCATCGTTGCACACGTTTCGAGAATAACTGATTGGGTCCTGTCACTGGATCTAATTAACGCCTTTATCCACTGTGCCATGTAACAGTACCTAAAGAGCGTGAGTTCAATACTCGGTTAAGACAGTGAAGAACTTGGAGAGGGGAATTAACAGGAGATAACTGATAGCTGACAACCATTGAACATGGCACGTGGAACTAGAACAGTCTACCCCAGTAAGCGAAATAAAGGGTTCGGTTCGATATTCGAACCACCTGAAGAAGACCTGAGCGTACAACGGCCGAAACGTTGTAATAAATATGGCGACAAAGATGAGGACAATAGTCCCAATAATGTAAATAGTGTACATAATACCTCATCTCAAAAATATAGACAGATGATACCGTATATATTTCAGTCCGAATACTAAACATGAAACTCGAAAAAATATGATTACACGACTGTGTCTAATTGACGCTTCTTTCTCCTCAAACTGTTTTAAAATGCAGAATGCATAGGTAACGATCGGTGAGACAAGCTGTCAAAAATATCTTAGGGACGGTGGACTTTTCCTTCAGAAGGCCTTGGCCCCAAAGTTATAACTCTTTTTCAGTGTCTTCTACAGCTGAATTGTCCGCAAGGTTTTCCAAAACACAAATTAATCTACGAAAGACGATGTCAAATGCCTAGCAGTACCCATGAGTTGAAAATCTTCAAACGATCAAAACGAAAGTTGGTTTGTTTCAGACAGCTAAGTTGAATGAGTTACCTTTATTAACCATTGGCTTCATTCTTAGAAAGGACAGTGTCAGTTTTCACAACTTCGAGCCGCATTGCTCCTGCTGCCTGTGCGCTGTTGATCAATTCACTCTCACCCCACTGTTACATCGTCTACCACGAAATCCAATCTTCTTCCTTTCATATGTGGAATGTCATTTAATGGGGGCGATAACTGTAGCGACCCCTTCGCAAATGACAAGCTGGGCGCACCGGACATTTCGTTTGGTTCTATTATCCGGCAGGCAGAGGAGCGAAGATAGGCCAATGTCTCACAGATAATTTTTTTTCTCCGGTTAAGGTCAAGATTTTCAGCAGTATTGTACCCTGTTAAACGGATTTACCAAATTGTCTCTGTAGCAGTTAATCTAAATGTTGAATAAAAAGAAAACAGGTGGATGTTTCAGAGGTTTTCACCTGCGATAAATCAATTGCCAGCATGGATGCAGGCAAATCATACCACAAAAATAGATAAAACTTCATCTGATATGCGAATGCAAGTTATAAATTCTTTAAAAATAAAAATAAACAACGCCGGAAGTCTTGCCATTTTCTTCATGGAATTGTGGACAATGCTGAACAATTCTGTCATAATTCAATATTCTTTCTATTTGACGTCTTAATCCCGTAGAAAAGTCAATAAATATTTTTGTCTGCCAACTGAAATATTGATCCGTTCACGCATTTGAATGAAATGAGAACAAAATCAAGAAATCACAACTGAAATCTGATGCGAAGAAAAGAAATTCTGTTGCACGCTATAAAAATGGAAAATATAAACAAGAAACCTGAACATAAGTGATCTTCCTTATAATATTTTGTTAAATTTTAAACACAGAAGTTTATTTATCTGAAAATCGAGAAAGTTTTCTCTGGTTGTCCAGTAAAGACCGCTGCGCCAAAAAAAGGGAAATTCGATTAAGGAAAGCAGAATATCCCTTACTCAAAATCGAAACCGAGGCCATCGAATGATCATTAGCAAAACCAGATTAATCTGGGGTAGACTGTTTTAGTTCCACGTGCCATGTTTAATGGATTTTTATTTATTAAAAGGTTTCCATTGGAAGTGGGAGTTGAGCCATTTGACATAGGTCCTTAGATTCTGACAGAATGATTTAAGTCGCATCTCTCAGTAACATCCTGCAATTCCTGTGCTTTTTCTCGTCACCATGCTCTTTTTATTTTTCGTAATTGAAATTGTTGCAGTTTTTTTGGGTATACATAGGTACTAGTGAGCTAGCCTAAATGAGTTGACTCATTTTATAGTTCACCAATAGAAGGGTTAACCAATCAGAAAGCTCAAAATATTCAATGCGACGTTATAAAGGCAGCCATTTTTTTCTCCCAAATTGTCTGCACTGCCAACCTGATATCGAAGACTTAAAGAATTACTTAACAACCGCTACTTTCTCTGAATCTTCACTGCCGACCTTTGATATTGAACAGATTACGACCCTCATTGAATTCCATATTCAGAGACTGCGGCAGACATGATCAACAAAAATTGGCATAGATTTCTGGATTTCTTGAATTCATTTTGACTTGTAACATCATTCTGCTGTCCATTGTTGGTGGCACTTGCGCATATTATCCAAAAGAGGAAGAATACGTGGGTCATTTTAGTCAGACCAGTTTGATGTTTCCTCTTGACATATCCAAGCGTTTCTTGTAATGACTCGTATATAGCACTTTTGAAAAGACACCATGTTGATCCAGTGTCTGAACTGTCCGGGGTATCTGCGAGCTTGCTGTCTCAAAGGGTCTGAAAAAAAATTAATGCATGTCAGTTATCTGTTATCTCCTGTTAATTTCCCTTTCCAAGTTTGAGTGAGAAATAAAAAATTCATTTCGTCATTCCAACCACCTAAAGAAGGCCGGGGCGTACAACGGCCGAAACGTTGTGATAAATATGGCAACAAAGATGAGGACGATAGTCTGAAAAATGTAAATAGTGTATAAAGAGTTCAGTTCGAAATTCCAATCATCTGAAGAAGGCCGAAGCTTACAACAGCCGAAACGTCGTGAATATGGCAACGAAGATGAAGACAGCTTTTTGAACAATGCAAATAGTGTAAATAATTACTTCAGTCGTGGTCGGGAAAGGTTGAGTAGAATGATACGCTTAAACATTTTGAGTGATCTAAATCAGTCTCGTGAGACCATGGATATGCGCCTAATAAATCCTTCTCTTTAAAACAAAGGGCAAGATTTCTCAGGCACATACCCATCGTCTTACGAGACTGGTTAGGATAATAGTATCATCTTTCAGACTCTCCTTGATTTGCGATAGAAAGTATAATATCAACAGCGCCTTCAAAGCTTGACAAGTGGCCATTGATACTGACCAAACCAGAATTGGGTGTTAACCTTTAGTTCAGAGAAGGTTATAGACTATGGCATTTGGTTCATCGATATAATAGATATTTAGAGACGCTCGTGAGATATCCTAGACTACAAGCGTAAACAGAAGCTTACCAGTGGGGTCGTTTTGTTAGACACTCGTGACAGCAATTATTTTATCAGTTGCTAGCAGCGCACTAGGCGAAATGAATGCCAAATAGACAAGAGGATACACGGCTGGAGTATGTCGGAGGCACATCTCTAATAGGCCCGATAAATGTTGAGGAAAGCGTTCTTCATGCTAGGTTGGACTAGAGCACTCTTCGAGAGTCTTATATAATCGCCAAAGACAACTCGTAGTGAGCGCTAAAATCTGGCGTCACATTTGGAAATTTTCCGAATTGAAGGTGAAGAAAAAACGGTTTGCTAGCAAAGTGTTTCTATATTTTCAAGAAGGTAAAGCCATTGATGACTTTTCAGATTCACGCAAGCAAATGAAAACCTTTCTGGCGCCTTAAGCTTTATCCGACTTTTTATTAATTATCAAGGTGAATATGCCGTGCAATTCCTGCTGTCCGTTGATGGGAGGAGTAGGAAAGACAGTTGCTGCAGACTGCATACTTTTTAATTCAGGAAAAACTATCATTTTCGAAGTCGTTTATTATGATGGATTATGCAAAATGGCGAAATAATTAAATTTAAAAGTTTCCGACCAAACAAAATGAATGAGCTTGAGAAAATAAGCAGGCTAATTCTATCTTTCCGTTCATATCATGAGTATATATCTTATATTAATTTTCTTTTCTTCTTCTTCTTCTTCTTCTTATATATATATATATATATATATATATATATGTGTGTGTGTGTGTGTGTGTGTGTGTGTGTGTGTGTGTGTGTGTGTGATTTTGGTGCGTGTGTATTTTATTTCAAACTTTATTGTGGTGGATAGTAATTGAAATTATAAAAGTGTCAGATTAAAATAAAATTCATTAATTCTTTATATATATATATATATATATATATATATATATATGTATGTGTATGTATATATATATATATATATATATATATATATATATATATATATATATATATATATATATATATATATATATATATATATATATATATACACACACACACACACACACACACACACACACACACACATATATATATATATATATATATATATATATATATATATATATTCCTTAGATTTATATATATATATATAAATCGAAAACGGAAAAAATAAAATAAAAATAAATAAATCAATAAATAAACAAAATAACAATAAACTAAGCAAAATATATAAACCCCAACAAATTACCAAATCACACCTGTTAGAATAGACGAAATAGAATAAAAAAAAATGAACCCAAATAAATAAATTAAATAATAAACAAATTAGCAAATCATTATGACCAAAATATTAGTTAGACTATAAAAAATCAAACTAAAAAATCGGACGAAAAAAATAGCTGCATCTGTTATATAACGATAAAAAATACTACATTACTTAAAAATCGAAAAACCGAAAAGAAAAAAATATACAGTATAACAAATAAATAATAACAAGTATAATAAATTGACCTAAATTCATCCAAATAAATAAATAAACTAATCCCGATAAACTAACCGTTAGAAAAAACAAATAAAAATAATCAATCCAAATAAATACATGAAGTAATAAACAAATTAAAAACTTCTCCCGCCAAAATAATAGTTAGAATAAATTACAACAATAAACCCCAAAATTAAATAAATAGCTTTAATTATCTTCCCAAACCAAAACAAAACTATTAAATAAGCGATATAAACAAATTTTTTACTACTAATAAAACACCAATTAAAAAATAAATAATAATAAAAATAAATAAATAAATATACAAGATAAGAAATAAAAATAAAAAATAAAAATAAATAAAAACAAGCAAAACAATTTAACCCAAATAAATAAATAAACAAATAAACGACTTCCATTAAAATAACCGCCAAAATAGACTACCCACAATACACCACTGACCCGTATATACATAAATAGCCGAGAAAAATAGCATCAATCGTGGCCTGACCATTGCATCTAGCATGAAACAGACTGTCGCCTCTAAGTGTTGACTTCTATGTTCACTTTTATATTTACACACGCTCTATCTCTGATATTGAGCACTTTATCCTATAAATATAGCACATCTTAAGACTATATATATATATATATATATATATATATATATATATATATATATATATATAAAAAAGAAATATGTTGTAGTGGTTCCAACGAGAGAAAAGTATGTATATTAAAAAGAAGAGGGTGCCGCAAACGTTTTTGGTTGTAATGTGGATTTATTGAGAAAAATATTATACTTTGTTTTACATAATTTCACGACACGTGTTTCTGGTCTGGTCTCGCAACCGTCTTCAGGTGAAAGTGGAGATTTTTACATATTATTAAAAATAATTAATTTTTTCTTCATGTTCGATGTGGAATATTCTCGATATGAGACATTCTGTTTGTGTGTTGGCAATCCGAATTTTCTTTCTAGAATTGTCAATGAAGAGTTCTGCGTGAAGGGTCATAAAACAATTAAGGTTTGTCCAGCGAGTATGTTATCGGCATTTAATCTTTTAATGTTTTAGTGACCTAAGTGAGGCTACCCCACAACATTAATAAACAAAGGTATTGAACTCAAGGAAAGAAATTCCTCTAGACCAACTTAGAAATAAAAAGAAACGTAACGTCGAACAAACTCTAGCATATGTCTCAACGTACAACAAAAAACAACCCAGAAATATTCCCAGAAATCACAAAAATCTAGATTTACTTAGCAAGAATAATAAACTGAATAATATACTAAAAACAACCAAAATAATTAAGAGCAAACGCCAATCTAGAAACCTAAAACACATATTAACCTCATCTAAATTTAGTCAACACAAAAATAGGGAGTCACAAAATGCAACAAAAAAGATGTGGAGTTTGTGACATCATTATAGAAGGAAACTCCTACACTTTTGAAAACCCAAAAAAAACATTCACAATAAAAGATTAAATGCCGATAACTACTCGCTGGACAAACCTTAATTGTTTTATGACCCTTCACGCAGAACTCTTCATTGACAATTCTAGAAAGAAAATTCGGATTGCCAACACACAAAACAGAATGTCTCATATCGAGAATATTCCACATCGAACATGAAGAAAAATTAATTATTTTTAATAATATGTAAAAATCTCCACTTTCACCTGAAGACGGTTGCGAGACCAGACCAGAAACACGTGTCGTGAAATTATGTAAAACAAAGTATAATATTTTTTCTCAATAAATCCACATTACAACCAAAAACGTTTGCGGCACCCCTCTTCTTTTTAATATATATATATATATATGCGTGCGTTTGTGTGTGTGTGTGTGTGTATTTCTTGATGCTAATATTACAAGATATCAGATTTATAGTTGCCTACAAAAGGTGTGTTGGGCAAGATTTTCTCGTGCGTCACGTCGTCTCTTTGAAAAGAATTCTGAATTCTTTTCTGAAAGATCGATAATCTAAAGTTGATTCTTTATTAGTAAACCGAAGTCAAGAAAGCATCTGAAGCTGAAAGTCTGAGAATTAAGGGTCATTGATAACTTGAGCTTCGTGTTAACGTGTTCAATATTGCCAAGAATGTCTCGCAATTTGTTGAATTGCCTTCCATTAGAATAAATATCTCTCTTGAGGATGCTCCACAGGTTCTCAATTGGATTCAAGTCACAGCTATTTGAAAGCCAGTCCATAAGAGAATCTTCAACAAATCCCTTTTCTTTCAACCAGCATTTAGTAAACTTTGATGCATGACTTGGTGCGTTGTCTTGCATAAAGATCATAGATCTACGCTTGGCTAAAGACTGGTTATCAAGCCATTCAAAGAAATATTGCTCTAGAAAATTACAGTAGCTTTTGGAATTCATTTTAACCCCGTCTTTCAGTTTAAATGGACCCACGAGCTCATTACCAATAATCCCAGCCCATGTCAGGATCCCACCGCCACCTTGTTGGCGTTTAAAAAATTTTCTTGACTCATGTTGCTTGCAAACCCATCCTCGAGCCCATCCATCGGGCACATCGAGGGTGATCCTTGATTCGTCTGTAAAAAGCACTTTACTGAAATCAGTTTTTATGTATTTTTTGCCCACTGCAATCTTCTTTCCTTATGTTTTTTTGTTAAAATGGGTTTCTTTATTTGATTTTTTTTACATCAGCAAACTTCCTTAATGCCTTACACCTTGTTTCCCTTGACACCATAGGAGCTCCAGCGGCCTCAAATATGAACGCATTTGACGCATTTGGGTTTCTTATTAATTCTCTTCGGATATGTGATAGATATCGCTTTGTTAAATTCCTGAATTCAACCTGAGACTTTTTTTTCCTTGGTTGAATTCGCATTCGACATATTTTCTTGATTGTTCGATGATCCCTTTTCAAATCCTTAGAAATTTAAAGCGAAGACTTTCCTTTGCTAATTTCTTTGATTATATAGTTCTTTTCATTCATTGTTAGTTCTTTTTTACGAGCCATAATACTAAATTCTAGTTCTTGCAAAAAATCTCTTGACGCTGCAAATTGCTATAATTACTGAAAAAATACTAAATATCAGTCTGAAATTGAAAATTGGGACTTAATTGCTTTCATGCTTACTCGCTATACATAATAGTACAAATTATTTCATTGGATAACACATATCTATGAATTTTACATAAAATATTTGACAGTACCTCTTTTGCATATAATCTCTAGTTTTGGTCTGGACCATAGGTTAATAGGATCAAGATTAGCTTCATTATCCGTAGTCAGTTTCGTTACAACCGCATTCCACCAGATCATCAGATCACCAGCTGTATTAAGTTACAGTCAGCGCCGTCTGTCTAACTCTCTGCATTAGCAGAGAGGAACCCGGAGGAAGCTTTGCCGAAGAGCAAGGTTTCGTTCGGGGAGGTTGACAGTTCTCGAGCCCGCCTTTTTTGACCGAGTCTACGGGCTCGGGTGACCCACGATAAACTCGGCCTTGTACCACATGCAATCCCAAGTCGGGGGATAGCTGAATTATCTTTTGGATAATATGCACAAGTGCCACCAACAATGGACAGCAGAATGATGTTACAAAGCAAAATAAATTCAGGAAATCCAGAAATCTATGCCAATTTCAACTACGAAAAATAAAAAGAGCATGGCGACGAGAAAAAGAACAGGAATTGCAGGATGTTACTGATAGATGCGACTTTAAATCATTCTATTAGAATCTAAGGACCTGTGTCAAATGGCTCAACTCCCACTTCCAATGGAAACTTTTAATAAACAAAAAGATCACTAAACGCTGCGTAGACCATTTAGCAAATACTCTAAACACGGATTCAAATGCTGACGAGAATCTTAACAACAATTTCCCACAAAGGCCTATTCTGGAAAGGGTTATGGGTTACTTCATCTATTTCTGAGATAAAAAGGATCATAAAACAATTGAGTCCAGTAGTAACAATGGCATGCCAGCAGAGATATTGTTTTGGAGTGATTTCGCAGTGGGGGCTTGTATTTGTACTAAGTCGGTCCTAAAATAGGTTCGACGTACAAAACGTTAGGAACTTGATATAATAAGCATTACGCAGAGCAATCTTGTTGTGGTCGCTGATATTTTCGTATTCGACAAACTGTCGTGCGACATCGACTAACTGCCTGACTGACTGACTGCCCGACTGACTGACTCCATTACTACTCCTACTTATTATAGGTGGGAGAGTCTACTAACTATAGAATAGGTGTGTTTCACCATAACAGATATATACATGTGGCAGTAAACACTTGGTTCATAAACTTTGTGATCTATTTTATTTATTGTTGATCTCTATTAGAGCAAAGGCGATAAATGCAAATGTGACAACCATAGAGGTATATCCTGTTGCTGGGAAAATTTTTGGCAGGATCATCTTAAACGGACTCAACTATTCTCTGGCTGAATGAGTCTTGTCTGAATCTTCGGTTTGGTAAAAGCACCGTGGATTTAAGGCAACTATATGTCTTTCCATCAGCGATGCAATTTTAGTGCTCCATAGAAAACTGGGTATTCCTGAAAGGATAACAACATGTCTTTCCATCAGGAATTCACTTTGGGTGGTCCTTAGTAAGTTGTGTATTGCTGAAAGGATATCAGCATGTATTTTCATCAGGGATGCATTTCAGTGGCCATTAGATAATTGGATATTTCTGAAGGGATATCAACATGTCTTTCCATCAGAGATGCACTTTGGGTGGTCCTTGGGAAGTTGGTTATTCCTGAAAGGATATCAACATGTCTTTCCATCAGGGATATACTTTGAGTGGTCCTTAGAAAGATGGGTATTGCTGAAAGGATAACAACATGTCTTTCCACCAGGGATGCACTTTGGGTGGTCCTTGGGAAGTTGGTTATTCCTGAAAGGATATCAACATGTCATTCCATCAGGGATGCATTTTAGTGGTCCTTAGCAAGCTGGGTATTCCTGAAAGGATATCAACATATCTTTCCATCAGTGATGCAGTTCGAGTGGGCCTTAGGAAGTTGGTTATTCCTGAAGTGATATCAACATGTCTTTCCACCAGAGATGCACTTTGAGTGATCCTTAGGAAGCTGGGTATTCTTGAAAGGATATCAACAAGTCATTTCATCAGGGTTGCATTTTAGTGGTCATTAGTAAGTTGGGTATTCCTGAAAGGATATCAACATGTCCTTACATCAGGGATGCAGTTCGAGTGGTCCTTAAGCCGGGTATTCCTGAAAGAATAACATATCTTTCTATCAGGGATGCACTTTGGGTGGTCCTTAGTATGTTGGGTATTTCTGAAACAATATCAACATATCTTTCCATCACGGATGCACTGCGAGTGGTCCTTAGAAAGATGGATATTCCTGAAAGAATATCATCATGTCTTTCCATCAGTGATGCAGTTCGAGTGGTATTTAGGAGGTTGGTATTCCTGAAAGTATAACCTGTCTTTTCATCAGGGATGCACCTTAAGTGGTCCTTAGAAATTTGTGTATTCCTGAAAGGATATCAACCTGACTTTCCATCAGGGATGCACTTTGAGTGGTCCTTAGGATGTTGTGTATTGCTGAAAGGATATCAACATGTCTTTTCATCAGGAATGCATTTTAGTGGTCTTTAGGAAGTTGATTATTCCTAAAAGAATATCAACATGTCTTTCCATCTGGGATTAGGAAGCTGGGTATTCTTGAAAGGATATCTACCTGTCTTTACATCAGGGATACACTTTGAGTGATACTTAGTATGTTAGGTATTCCTGAACGAATAAAATGTCTTTTCATCACGGATGCTGTTCGAGTGGTCCTTAGGAAGTTGGTTATTCCTGAAAGGATATCAACATATCTTTCCATCAGGGATTCACGTCGAGTGGTCCTTAGAAAGATGGGTATTCCTGAAATGATATCAACATATCTTTCCATCAGGGATGCGCTTTGGGTGGTCCTTAGGAAGTTATGTATTGCTGAAAGGATATCAATATATCTATTCCTCAGGGATGCATTTTAGGGCTCTTTAGGAAGTTAGTTATTCCTGAAGAGATATCAACTTGTCATTCCATCAGGGATGCACTATGAGTGGTACTTACGAAGCAGGGTATACTTGAAAGGATAACTACATATCTTTCCATCAGGTATGCACTTCGAGTGGTCCTTAGGAAGTTGTGTATTGCTGAAAGGATATCAAAATGTCTTTGCATCAGCTATACACTTTGATTGGTCCGTAGGAAGATGAAAGGATATCTACATGTCTTTCTATCAGGGATGCACTTTGGGTGGTCCTTAGTATGTTGGGTATTTCTGAAACAATATCAACATATCTTTCCATTACGGATGCACTGCGAGTGGTCCTTAGAAAGATGGATATTCCTGAATGGATATCAACATGTCTTTCAATCAGTGATGCAGTTTAGTGGTCCTTAGGAAATTGGTTATTCCTGATGGGATATCAACATGTCTTTCCATCAGGGATGCACATTGAGTGGTCCTTAGAAAGATGGGTATTCCTGAAAGGATATCAACATGTCTTTCCATCAGGGATGCGTTTTGGGTGGTCCTTAGTAAGTTGGGCATTCCTGAAAGGATATCAAAATATCTTTCCATCAAGGATGCACTTCAAGTGGACCTTAGGAAGTTGGTTATTCCTGGAAGGATATCAACCAGTCTTTCCATCAGGTATGCACTTTGAGTTTCCCTTAGGAAGCTGGGCATTCCTGAAAGAATAACATGTCTTTTCATCACAGATGCAGTTCGAGTGGTCCTTAGGATGTTGTGTATTCCTGTAAGGATATCAACGTCTTTCCTTCAGGGATGCACTTCGAGTGGTCCTTAGAAAGTTGGGTATTCCTAAAAGGATATCAACATGTTTTTCCATCAGGGATGTAATTGGAGTGGTCCTTAGGAAGCTGGGTATTCTTGAAAGGATATCTACATGTGCTTCCATCAGGGATCCACTTTGGTTGGTCCTTAGTAAGTTGTGTATTGCTGAAAGGATATCAACATGTCCTTCCATCAGGGATGCACTTTGAGTGGTCCTTAAGAAGTTATGTATTGCTGAAAGGATATCAATATGTCTATTCATTAGGGATGCATTTTAGGGGGCTTTAGGAAGTTGGTTATTCCTGAAGAGATATCAACTTGTCATTCCATCAGGGATGCACTATGAGTGGTCCTTACGAAGCAGGGTATTCTTGAAAGGATAACTACATATCTTTCCATCAGGTATGCACTTTGAGTTGTCCTTAGGGAACTGGGTATTCCTGAAAGAATAATATGGGTTTTCATCAGGGATGCACTTTAAGTGGTCCTTAGGAATTTGTGTATTCTTGAAAGGATATCAACATGTCTTTCAATCAGGAATGCACTTTGAGTGATCCTTAAGAAGCTGGGTATTCCTGAAAGGATATCAACCTGTCTTTCCATCAGTGATGCACTTTGTATGGTCCTTAGGGAGTTGTGTATTGCTGAAAGGATATCAACATGTCTTTTTATCAGGCATGCACTTTGAGTGGTCCTTAGGAACCTGAGTATTCCTGAGAGGATATCAACATATCTTTTCATCAGGGATGCATTTTTGTGGTCCTTAAGAAGTTGGTTATTCCTGAAATGATATCAACATGTCTTTCCATCAGGATGCATTTTGAGTGGTCCTTAGGACGCCGGTATATCCTGAAATGATATCAACATGTCTTTCCATTAGTGGATGTTGACCTCGTCTAGATCCAGCGCAGAATTGTCAGGCTCATTTTATTTCTAATAGAATAAAACAAGTTTGGTTATTGTTCATGTCTTATTTGCTTTGTATTTTTCTGTCTTGCTTGGACAAGAATATTAAAGAATGTGTGAGATTTAAATTTAGGACAAAATGGTGCGTTGTTCAACAAACACGTCTTCAAAGCAAAAGAAGTAATACGATTCTATAAATTGTTCGTGGCCTGCTCTTGGTAGACGACTACGCATTTGTAGTCCACACTTTTGAAGACATGCAATGGATCTTTAAATTGTCTCGTGCATTAATAGCTTTCGGTCTGACCTTTCAGCATAACAAAAACTGTCCATAAGCAGCCATTGATCCCAGTGCTTATGTTGAGGGAATAACCTTGAAAATCGTTTCGTCTTTTAACTATCTTGGCTCCATTGTATGGAAAAATGCTAAAATGGACAAAGAAATTGAGAGCAGGATTGGAACGCATAGATCTCCTTTTGGTAATCTTTATCACTGTCTTAGCAATTCCCGTGATGCCTCGTTAAATGTGCAAATTGATATGTACAAATCAGTAATACTTACATCGTTACTCAATGGTACAGTATCTCTGTCTTCCTCTTGCATTGTCTACGTACGATCTGCAAGAGAAAACTGTGTGATCGCATTATAAAAAGTGACGTTCTGACTACATTCAACCTGACGGGTATTGAAGCCATTCAAATAAAAATCCAACTCAGATGGATAGAACATTTCTCGTATGTGCGATAGCAGATTTCCAAAATAATTCCTCATGGGTCAGTTTCTAACAAGCAGCTCAGTTGGAAGGACACTCCTGCATTTCAAAGACAAACTCAGACAATCTGAAGCGATGCAACATCTTTCCTGGAAAACAAAGCATCAGGGCGAAGGAGTTGGTGCCTCTCCTGTTTGTCATCTCTACAAACGCCACTTCAGTAGCCATTTTCAAGACTGTTTTGTCTCCGGTGTTGTTAGCTTTTCATCAATTATTGACTGTCACATTGTAATTCATTTTTGTGTAGTTTTGAAAGTACTTGGGAAAATAGAAATTATGGAAACTATTTGTACTCCCTTACTCCTACAAATCGAAAAAAACGTAAAAATTCTGAAAAAAAAACTTAAAAAATAAATTAAATCGTCTTTGTCGGTCGTATTTAATAAAAGATGTTTTAAAGAAAGGCTGCTGCCCATACATTATACATATATATATATTTAAATATTTATATTTAAATAAAAAGAAAGAACAGTAAGATATATAATCCGGTATATATATAACACCTCTAACAAAAAGTACTACCGGCACTTAAATGAATCCAATAAAACACCTACTGAAAAATGAAATTATAACGAAAAGCAAGAGGATGTAGGCCTGTGAACGACCCATGTCCTTTGTACATACATATGAAACTTTATTACTTAGTTTATATATATTTGAAATAAATAAATGAATTAATTAATAAATAAAGTTTACTAAATCTGAGAAATGAATTAGCTATTTTTGTAGTAAGTGCCATAAATATTACTTAAATAATATTTAAATATAAAAGTTTAAAAATCGTAATATACATATTCTTTGATATGGAAATATAAGTTTTACTTACTATAAGTAATTTCAAATACATTTCCTTCTGTTATAAAGTAATATAGTCTATTAAAAATAACAATGAAAATATTTTAAAGTTGTAATTAAAATTGTAGTTAAATAAAATGAATTCTAACCTAAACTTCTTTTACTTAGTACTACATGCACTTAAAAGAATCCAATAAAACACTTATAGTAAAATAAAATTAATACGAAATGCCAGAAGATGTAAGCTTATGAATGACCTATGTCCTTTGTACTTACATGAGAAACAATATACTACTAGGTTTATATATATAAAAAATAAAAGTTTACTAAATCAGTAAATTAAGTAACTATTTTTGCCGTCATTGTCATAAATTTTACTTAAAAAAAAAAGTACCCTAATATACTTGTTGTAAAAATAATCCTGCATAATATAAGGGATTCTAATACATTTAACTGTTCATAAAAAAAATATAGTATAATAAAAATTAAAAATGAGAATATTTCAAATCGTAGTTAAATAAAAACTAAAAAGTATTCTAATCTGAACACCCTCGAAAATCTTTAAATTTACAAATTGAAAAAAATGCCGTAGAATTTTTTGCCGTTAACAATAAATTTAAAAAAATCCAGACGACATTCAACGGATGTCAGTTCTCATTGAAAAATACATCCCTAACCCTTACCAAAATGTAGCTAATAACCGATACAATGATGCAGACATAAGGAAAACCCATACAACCCTTGTCCAATTGAAGTAGATTTATCTGTAATCATGGAAACGTGATTTTAGCTGTGTCTTTAAAACCAAGTAATTTTAAAAGTTACTCTAAAATTCGCTTAAGGGTGAAATGGAACTAATGTCTTTAATTTAATTGCAAAATTGAATTCGTGGCTTTTAGCTTCCATTTTTGAAACATGGTTAGAACTGTGTAGCGGAAAAAACATATTTTAAATCAATTAATTTATAATATATATATATATATATATATATATATATATATATGTATATATATATATATATATATATATATATACACTAAACACTAAAGTCAACACTCACAGGCGACAGACTGTTTCATGCTAGGTATAATTGTCCGGCTGCCTGACGAGTGCGTCTAGCATGAAACAGCCTGTCGTCTCTGGAGTGTAGACTTCAATGATCACTTTTATATTTACATACCCTCTATCTCTGATATTGAGTTCTTTTATCACATATATATAGTACACCATTAAACTATATTTCTTTATATATATATATATATATATATATATATATATATATATATATATATATATAGATAGATAGATAGATAGATAAGTGCATAAAAAAGAAAATCGAAAAATATAGGCAGTAAATTTCTGATACCCCCTGAAGAGTCGACGGACAGGTCTGAATCAGCTACGTGACACACTGTTACTTATATTAATTCTATGGTTTGGGAGAGAGAAGTAACCTTATTTTATTTTAAGTCATTGATATATACATATTTTACCTTCTTAAACTCTCTTAAATATTTTTGAAGTTAATTTAGTACAAAATGAAGCGTCGTTATATATTTGATAGAGAATCATTTGCGGATTAAAATACACGAAAGCATTCTAAAGTCAATTTTTGATTCTCGTTCGATTTAAGTATACTTAAAAACATCGAAAAGAATCACAGGAAGAAGCAAGACACTTTTATTATTATTTGTATTTCACACAATGTAATTCCCTGATTGGTCGTCTGGCTGTATCGTTACAAAGACGACATGTCAATTTTATTTTCTTTTATTTGTAATTGAAAGTTTGTAATCTCCAAAAATAAATGATCTTTAAAGAAAGAAAGAAAAAAAAAACAAGAGAGAAAAGCAAATAAGCAGGAAGACAATTCGGATTCAGAAATAGTAAAGAATGAAAATGAAGTTAAGATTGTTTCATACTTGAGGAAAAATCCTCACATGACTTTCACGAACACAGGTGCAGACATCCATACACACGCATACACACACGCACGCACACACGCACGCACACACACACACACACATAGAGTTTATTTTTCTTACTTTGATTTATTAGGTGGCTCTTTCCTCTATTTCTTTTTCACATAATTTCTTTGTTTCTCTTCATCTTTTTTCTTCCTGTAAATTTGGATCTTTATATTCTTGTCTTTTGTCAACATTTCAGCATTTTCATTCATTCTCGCAAAATTTTAAATAAAACTTTTGTTTCTTTAATCTCGTCCATGTTTTTTTTTTCGTTTTGTACCTGGACTTTTAATGCCAAGTAATTCTTTCATTCGCCGTCTGTTTTTTTTTTTTCTAAACCTTCTCTCTTAATGTATCTCGGTATTTGCAGGAGGAGAATAGTCTATGGCAGACTCTAACATGCAAGAGGAGATAGTATGTGTCAACTTCGCACTAATGCATTTGTGGAAGGCATGAATTCACCTCCCCTAATAGTGTCGAGAAAATCTCAACACAAGAAAAAAAAATCCATGACTGTGCAGACCGGGGAAATGAGCAAAGGTACTTACGTTAAGTTGCGAAAAAAATATCTACTTCCGTGACGTAGCTTCTCTTTCAGATAACTTGTATATGGATACGTTACAAAGGAGTAAAGAGAAACAAAAAAAACAGAGATTTTTTTTTACCTTTACAACCACTTCAGTGATCACGTGATAAGTCACGAGACCTTGTAATTATAAAAAATTGGCAAAAAAAAACAAAAAAACAAGTAACAGCTTTTAGTCGATCAAAACAACAACAACAACTCAGTCGATCAAAGCAACAATAACTTACTCCTCCCATCTGAACCGTTAATTTTTCTACAACAGGTCATGTTAGAAATTACTTCATGCTCTAGCTACCATAATAATAATACACACTGTCACATGATATTTGGGGAATAATGGAACCTAGGAACGCTCATTACTTTTAGAAACAGCATGAAGCATTAAACATAATTTAGAGCTTGAAAATATATTTTCAATTGAGCACTGTTGAATGTCAAGCTAATTCTAAAAACAACGGTCACCTGCGTAAATGCGAAGCTCTTCAGTAAAATGAATGGAGCACTTTGACTGCTTGGCATTTGTTTACATTTGTAAAAACAATACGCTAGATTTGGCTGACTCATTCTGTCGAGTGAAGATAGCTCAGTGGTAGAAGCTCTGACTGATGTCAAATCAGTTGGGTTTTGACCTGGGTGTGAGGCATTCGGTTGTCTAATCGCACTGAGGAGCTGTAATACAGCGAAACAGTACTGTCCGCGAATTGTATATATATATATATATATATATATATATATATATATATATATATATATATATATCCAAATGTAAAGAACGAAGAGTAAGATTTCGGCATACATTAATTTAAAACAGAGCTCAATACAAAAGTAGAGTCGTAAATACTTATTTATTATGCAGTGTTACATTAGGACAAAACTGTACATCTTATCTTCCTTTCTTTCTCATGTAAATACTTTTTTACATTTTATGGGAAACTTTTCAATGATGGAAGTAGAAGATGTGCTTCGTTAATTGCATTTCGGAACAAATATTTTAGTAGCATCGTGATTTTCCACCTGATGAAACGTTAAAAAATTTTTAACGTTGAAACAAGATGTACAGTTTCGTAGTGGGTATGTACATGTTCTAATGCAACAGTGCATAATTTATATATATATATATATATATATATATATATATGTGTGTGTGTGTGTGTGTGTGTGTGTGTGTGCGCATCCATTTTTTATGATAGACTTGTAATTGATATTTAGTAATCTTACCTAAGTTCAGCAGAATTTTAATCCGGCTACAATTATTTCTATACAATAGCCCCAAGAATAATTTGAAACATATCCGTTACCGTCTACCCAATAACCGTTAGGCTAATACAATAGACCTACCCATAATGCACCATCAACCAGCATATATAACTTGTTGAGCCAAAACACAACACATATTGTCCAAAATTTTGTTTCCAATTCTGAAGTAAATGAAAGAGCAAAAGAATTTTTTTATCCAAAATGACGGCGAAAAAATATCCAATGTGCAAGAATAGAAAGTATTCTTTAAATGAAGAATAATTGTTCGCGGCACAAGAAATATCGAAAAAAAAATCAAGAAAGAATTATATGAATGAATTTTTAAAAGTCTTGAGATCTGATTCCACAACCTTGCATATTAGAATAACAATTGATTTTAACATTTTATAAAGAGGTGAGGAACTTTCTGATAAAAGCAATGGGAAATTGAAGAGTTTGTTTTCTTACTTGGAATTTGAAATCGAATCTCATATTTAATGCAAAGGAATGGACTGTTCTCAACCCATTATATATGCATAGGGGAGATAACTCTTATCACTTAATATTCACCAGTCTTATCCACCTTTGTGTTGCGAGGCCGTTTCCTCCACTAAATTTAACTTTTTAGCACTATGAGACACAGGTATTAAATGATGAATTATTATTATGTACCTTTCTTTTCGGACTGACATGATTATCTCCATTGTTATGATCGCAATGTTTCGACCGTTGTATCCATCAGTTTTCTTCAGCTGTTTGTTGTTGTACTTAGTAATCTTCTTGAAATTTTCAATTGAACCATTTATTCAATCATTGGGAGCAGATTGTTCTCATTCCACTTTCCATGCTTAAGACTCTTCCATATCAGTCTTATCCAGCTTCATGTCACCTACGCTGAAACCGGGTATGCATACTTTTCGGCTCTAACAGACCTATAGTTTAAACTGACAATCGCCAGAAACCAGATGTTTTTAATCAACAATTTTAGGAAATTTCTTTAGCAATCTGCAGGTGTAATTTTGCAATTTTAAGCCTAATCTCTATACTCAGGTGATTGAATTTATGTGTGTTCTTTTTCCTTAATTAGAGGCATAATCCTGTGAGTGTCCTTGACTTTCTTAATCAAAGAATTAATCAGTGTGGTACCTCTCTCTATGCTAGGTTGACTAAAGATATTGTCAGAGCTTAGCATTCTTAACCTTCAGTTTTTGTTTTATTTATTATCGACTTTATTCCACGGACATTGATAAACACATATTCCCGCCATATATGATTAGCAATACCTGATTTCAGTGGTTCTCCACCCTTGCTTTAAGTGGATGCATCTGGTCCCTTCCCTGTATTCCTTACTACAACTTCATGGGATAGAATACACGCAGTTCTTGATTATTTGTTTTCAGAAGTGGGGCTTGGTTGGAAAGAGATAAATCCAAAGGGTTGAATTTCTTATCAATATTGTCTTGATATTCTATCAGATTCTATTATGCATTGGTAAACAGAATGTGTTAGATACTTTATTGTTGTTTTCGACTCTTCTGTCCCTGCAGCTGAAGGCTAATGTTTTACTTGCAAGTCAGTCGTTATCTTGAAGGTAGTTTCTAATGCCGGGTATTTCCTGTGGTATGTGTCTTTGCCGGTATGTGTCTTTGTCAAGCTAATTCTAAAGACAACGGTCACCTGCGTAAATGCGAAGCTCTTCAGTAAAATGAATGGAGCACTTTGGCTGCTTGGCATTTGTTTACATTTGTAAAACAATACGCTAGATTTGGCTGACTCATTCCGTCGAGTGAAGATAGCTCAGTTGTAGAAGCTCTGACTGATGTCAAATCAGTTGGGTTTTGACCTGGGTGTGAGGCATTCGGTTGTCTAATCGCACTGAGGAGCTGTAATACAGCGAAACAGTACTGTCCGCGAATTATATATATATATATATATATATATATATATATATATCCAAATGTAAAGAACGAAGAGTAAGATTTCGGCATACATTAATTTAAAACAGAGCTCAATACAAAAGTAGAGTCGTAAATACTTATTTATTATGCAGTGTTACATTAGGACAAAACTGTACATCTTATATTCCTTTCTTTCTCATGTAAATACTTTTTTACCTTTTATGGGAAACTTTTCAATGATGGAAGTAGAAGATGTGCTTCGTTAATTGCATTTCGAAACAAATATTTTAGTAGCATCGTGATTTTCCACCTGATGAAACGTTAAAAAATTTTTAACGTTGAAACAAGATGTACAGTTTCGTAGTGGGTATGTACATGTTATAATGCAACAGTGCATAACTTATATATATATATATATATATATATATATATGTGTGTGTGTGTGTGTGTGTGTGTGTGTGTGTGTGAGCGCGCATCCATTTTTTATGATAGACATTGTGGGCGTGTCTGGGTGGGAAAGGTGTTCAACTGGGAACAGCGCCAACGATTAGGATTTTACCTTTGATTGGAATCTTAGAGAGTACCAAACATAAATATCTCAGGGATTTAGAAATTGAGACGGAACGCCCAATCTAGTTATCGTTAACTAAGAAAAGAAGATCTGTCAAATTTTAGATGACACCGTTTCATAAAAACTTTGCTGTAAGCAAAATTGAATGAAAGGGAAAAGATATAAAATTATCTAAAACAAAAAATAAAAAAGTTGGATATAAAAAGACTTATTAGAGAACAAAAGAAGTAAAATACTGAGGTGACAATAGTACCCATAATCAGTGGAGTACATGGAATATATATATATTGTGATTTTTGTTGCTTGCCAAACTTGATATTTTCTAGGGATACCAAGAGTTGATGTACGGGCCAAACACAAAATAAAATATTTCGAAATACAAAATATTTTCTTTTCTTTATTTTTTTTTTCGTTTTTCTTCTTTGTTATCAAATCTTAAAATAATTTTGATCCGGTTTTTCGTTTTCTTTATCTCTTTCATTCTTTTTTCTCTTCTTTGTTTTGCTCTTTTCTTTTCTTTTCTCTTCTTGCATTGTTTGTCTTGAGTTTTATATCACTTTTTATACCATTCATTTCTTTCTATTGCCACTAATACGCGGTTCTCACTTGCCGTTATTATTGTTGTTGTTGTTGTTCTTTATCTTCTTGCTCATATTATTATTAATATTATTATTATTGTTGTTGTAGCATACCTACAGACGCTAATGAGTAAGTCCCCATTCACATAAATACAGTAGTAAATACTGTATGTTGGTCTGCATTTGGAGATTCGTCTCCAGCTGTGCTGATCAAAATCTTTACCCCCAGGAACAGAGGATCCACAGACGAGGTTATGTCGAAGGGAAGACTCTCGTCTCTGGAAACAGATACCCCACTCCGTTTTATACGGGTTCTACGAGGAATTTCTGGCCGAGCCTACGGCCTCGGATACCACATTAAATTGTGCCACATCTGACCGCGTGGGGCGGTTAGTAGATATCCTAGAGTTGGAGGTTCATTGTGGAATTCACTTGACTCACTTCTAACAGTTGACTACTACTACGCACCGCTGGCGAATCTTATATGTGTTGTTCTTGTCCTAAGTATTATCGTTCCTTACCAACCTTCGTTTGATTATTCTATTCAGTAACCTTCCCCAGGTTACAACATTTATTATCTACTTAGTCAATTGGTGGCTATCATCAAGGGATCAATTGATAGTAATCTTTTCTAATATTATTAAACTAACTTCAGGCTTCTGAACAAAAAAGAACGTCATCCTGTTCAACTTGGCAAAATGTTTGAAACGTCAATAGAAACAAGGTTATTATTAATTGGAATGTGCATTGCATTATTATTCTTATTATTGACTTTACATTTCAGTTGTTTATTGTTGCTTACAGTATGCCGTGTTGTATTGCATTAAGAATTCCTTCGTTCTAGTATCGATTGCTTCTGCTCTGCACAAGAGGTGACGCCAACAAAATCGCACTTTATTGACAGGCAATGTCAGTACTGCAATCCGGGGGAAAAGAAAATGAAGTGCTGAAAATATATTCCCCATTCACTCCAACTCTAAACCATTCTTGGCTTTTGGTGTCCTTCAAAGGATTCTGACATATTTACATTTATTAAATATCTCACTCTCTCTCTCTCTTTTACTCTCTCACACCTCACACTCACAGACAAGCACCAGCATACATATTTATACCGTTGTGTCAAACTAATATAAGCCTAGCCAATTTTCCCTTTTTCTCTTTCTCATTATATAAGCGTCTGTGTGCGTTTGTGAGAAAAAGATAAACAGACAGTGAAAGAAAGAAAGAAAAAATATAATCGTATATAGGAGATAGTGATGAAAGGTCTTAATTCGACTTACTCCCCTAAAATTGACTAAATATAGTATTTTTAAAACGCTCCTTTAGCGAGCTGAGAACTTTTCAGCAACCCACTTATGTATAAGGTTTGTCTACGAAACTCTGGAGCCGGGATGCTGAAGATGGCATCAGTCAGCTAAGTGACAAACTTATTACTTGCATTAATATATTGTACACACACACACACACACACACACACACACACACACACATACATATATATATATATATATATATATATATACATATATATATATAATATTTTTGTTTAAAAATATGATTCCTTCGCTACATAAGAGTTCTCATGTTTCAAAAACGAGAGCCGAAACCATCCAAATAATTATTAAAATTAAGTCGAATTGAGGTGTTTAGTCCCGTTTTATCTTCAATCGAAATTTTAGGAATAAGTTATCTCTCGGTTCACGTGTGTTTTTAGGCATCGTCCGTTACAAAACTCGTTATTGTGGGAGTGGTTAGACTATTTTCCTTCGTTAAGTGGTCAGAGAGTTAATTCTTATCAATAGATTCATCATCTTCTGAGAGGTCTTGCTAAGATTGGGTGGGGTATCTATTTCAAGGCTAATGTTTGCGGTCATCCTTTAGTTGGTTCCCAAGCCTTGAAAACTCTACTTCTGTATGGAGCACTGTCTTCTTAAAAATAAAAACAAAAATACTAAGGAACCTCGGATTATGCACCCAACGTGTTCTTTTCTATTTTCTGCATACCTGCGCACTATATATATATATATATATATATATATATATATATATATATATATATATATATATTTAGTGAATATACATAATATCTAACATCGATAACATGACTGGGAGTTTCATGCAGTTGAACAATAACTTATTGTAATGTATTGAGCAAACTATTACAATAACAATAATGTATTAAGTAATAACAAAAGTGTATTAAGCACTAAAAAGTAATACAACTAAAAGCCAATACAACTGCCGTAAAAAGCTTATTATATTAAAACACTTATATAACTCTAACCTGCTGAACACGATGCGAGAATTAATGTCTTCATGTATCCCTAATTCCAAGCACCTGCTAAAACACATCGAGTGAAGACATGAAAACATAGTTTTAAAATGAACAAAAAATGTAAAATAAATTAATCCAAACAAATAAGAAAATAAGTAAATAACAAAAATTAACAAACCACGTCAACCAAAGTAACCTTTAGAATAATAGAATAGACTTCCCACAATGCAATAGAATACCCATAATGCATCACTGATATGTATATAAAAAGTTGAGCAAAAAACAGCCAACATTGTCTGACGTTTAGTATGAAATAGAAAGTCGCATGCGGGTGATGTTTGCAATATCCATATATATATATATATATATATATATATATATATATATATATATATAGAATTATAGCATAAATATGTCATAAAATCAGTACAAAATAGCCATGTTGTTTCAACACTTCTGGTGTCTTATCAAGGGATTGTGTTAAATGTTCAACCATATATATATATATATATATATATATATATATATATATATATATATATATATATATATATATATATATGAAAAAAAACAAGAGGAAAAACCTTTCTAACGGACGCGTTTCGTTCTCTGAGTGTCTTTATCAAAGCAATAAATAAAGACCTCAGAGGACGAAACGCGTTGGTTAGGAATAGTTTTTCTTCTTGTCTCTTTTCAAAAACTTTCAAAAGTAAAGTGTTACTTCTTTTCCGAAAGATAAAGGGTGGGGGACTAAGAAAAAGGTCAGAATTAAAAATAGACTTGTAGGTTTGTCTTTATCAACAAATTAAATGTCAGTAATACACTAAATAGAAAATTAAGCTCAGAGGGTGGCGGTGGATGAGTTATTTTTTCATGACATGATAAATCCCAAAATTTTTTAAAAATATTTAATATTTACTTACTATTCGCCTGAAGAGGTACAACGTAGTGCCGAAATACGAAAGCTATTGTGTAGCGATTTCAACATTTCAACAGTTCTAATATCTTAAATAAAGTAATAATTATATATATATATATATATATATATAGTCTTAAGATGTGCTATATTTATAGGATAAAGTGCTCAATATCAGAGATAGAGCGTGTGTAAATATAAAAGTGAACATAGAAGTCAACACTTAGAGGCGACAGTCTGTTTCATGCTAGATGCAATGGTCAGGCCACGATTGCTGTTATTTTTCTCGGCTATTTATGTATATACGGGTCAGTGGTGTATTGTGGGTATATATATGTATGTATGTATTAAAGTGAAGAAATCAAATAAGTAGATATTAGCAACCGTACATACGTGCGTTAGCGTGCATACACAGGTAAGTAATAATTCGTACCTGATCAGTTGATAGAACAACGAATCTTTAAGTTGCACTTCGAAAGTAAGCACAGGAGTTGAATCTATTGGAATAGAAATAATTAAATCTTTATTTTTCGAGAAAGATGATAAAAAAAAAAATGGATAAATATGTAAAATTGTCGTGTGTATTTTGTATCACCAAAATTCTTTCCTTCAATCACATTTCTTCGTTATTTTGCGTATTGTGTGTGTCTGTGTGTGTGTGTGTGTGTGTGTGTGTGTGTGTGTGTGTGTGTGTGTCTGTGTGTGTGTGTCTGTGTCTGTGTCTGTGTGTGTGTGTGTGTCTGTGTCTGTGTGTGTGTGCGCTTGTGTGTCTGTGTGTGTGTGTGCTTGTGTGTCTGTGTCTGTGTGTGTGTGTCTGTGTGTGTGTGTCTGTGTGTGTGTGTGCTTGTGTGTGTGTGTGTGTGTGTGCTTGTGTGTCTGTGTGTGTGTGTGTGCTTGTGTGTCTGTATACGTCCTGTCTCTACTTGTTCTCTTCTTTTTTTCTTCTTCATGATCCATACAAAGAAGCTTTTCTACATTTTTCTGACTTCAGAACCTTGGATTACTAGTAGACGAATTATTGTTGGACACGTGTTTTATACATGTGCCTACTTAGTGTGCATGGCTTCTGCGTTTAAGCGAACTTCGTTCAATTATTTTCTATGCGCTGAAGGTGTTTCAACTTATCGATTAAAACATCTTGCGTTAAGATTTTATAATTTGTATCAAATCAAAATTATTGTTTCTGCCCTTATTAAAGGCAAGCGAAAACTGAACCTTGATTGTCAAATTGAAATATTGGCCATGTTATTGTTTTTTCGATTTATTTTTGTATTTGATGTCATATAAGGCCTACGTTTTTATTAATTTTTAAAAAATTCCCCTGCGTCTTATATGTCATATATTGGTTTAAAATTCGTGATAGTCGGTCGAAATTAGCTACCTGGCAACTTCTATTAGCTTAGACTTTAGAGTAACTTTCATATACCTATAATGTCATTATTAAAAGGGCATTGATAATCATTATATTAATTTTATCACATTTAATATTAGTACTTTGTTTCACTAAAATTATATGAAATAAATTCTAATTATATATTTGTAAAATATATTTGTTTCATTAATATTTTCCTTGTGATAGCTTCCGGTTGCATTAGTATAAATACAAAATTTTTTATATCCTAATTATTCCACTAAAACATTTACAAGACGCAGGTTGTACAGATCAGATAAAGGATATAATAAAGTTTTTTCTCGTGTTCTTTTTTCCTATTATATTTCGTTTAATTGTAATCATGGCCTGTTTTACTAAAATAATTCCTTATAAGTATAGCGTAGGCTGTAAAATTTACTAATAATTTTAATAATTTTGCTAATTACTAATAATTTTTTTATTTACCCTGCTGAAATTGGGGTGCGTCTTATATACCTGTGCGTCTTATACGGCAATTAAAGACGACTGTATTTGTTCTTTCATCTTATATCTTTCAGGCACCTTCATAATTCTGTCCTTCTAGCATTTTTCTCTTTTTCAATTCCCTCGGAGAATTTTCAGTTTTTCAGGGAAATGTTTTTTCTTTCCTTATCAGAATTCTGAAAAGACCACAATAAAAGTTTAATCTGAATGGGCTTAACATCTGATGAAATATGGCAGATGGCATAACCAAGCCTTATTTTTAAAAACATTTAAAATTTCCAATTAATTTACAATATAAAACCAATTTGGAACGATTTTTATCACTTGTTGTCTTTAATTGGTTTTATTAGGAGCATAGCTTTTTGAAGATATAATTTGTTTCTCTGGGTGGAGTTTAGAAAGTCCAGATCAGTGATGATTCATTTCGTTTGCGCCACGACGTCCTGCAATGTTTCTGGTTGTTGTAAGATATCCATTTTTCATTGCTCTTAGAATATGTCTAAAATGCGGAAAATTTTTGAGGTGTAAAAGCCACACATTAAAGCGACTAACATAAACAAACTGATGAACTAGATCTTTAATTAAACAAGTAATCTGGAAGTGATGATAAATAGTAATTTTATATTATATCTTTTTTTCTTGCAAGCTGGGTATCGGAAATATACTGACGATGTTAGTTTTACTTCGACTAGCACATCGTTGGGGCTTTATACAGTACAGAGATCACGAGCCTTCTATAAGAACATGCAGTAAAAAATTGAATAATTTATCTTTCTGTCTGTGAATTTTTTTAATATCAATTCAATAGGAAAGTTTTTCCAGAAGCTTTCTAATTCTCTTTTAAACTTTTTCAAAGTTCAAGAATAAAGCTCTTCTCGGGTCAAACCTTTACAATTTTAATATAATCGTGTAAATCAAATTCCACGGGTAAAATAGATGATATGGGTTTAGATGTAAACCCATTTATTAATATAAATAGCTATTGCAAATGACCCTCAAAGTTAATAATACTGAATATTACATATTGACTCACAGTTAACGCAGTGTCTAAACTGAGATTCCTCCAAAACACTCTTATTTAAAATTCAATTCTTTACAATTATGGTTGTCATTTCCAAGTCGTGCTTCAATGTCTCAGATTTAATTTCCGACACGCGGCAGCGATTAACATCCTTCCGAAAATGTTTCAAACATACTTCGTTTAATAGGACGTCGTATTCGACGATTTTCTCATGATCTGAGCCAATACATTAGGTGCTTTCAAATTAGCTTATTGCTTTATTATCCTAATCTAAGCAATCTTCTACTCTTCTCAATAAGAGATTCATTTGAACCTCTGTTCAATCATTGCAGATTTTGCCAATATAGATATTTACATAAAGTAATTTCGAACGGCACACGACAGAATCCATTAGATTCTGTATTGTACGGGTAAAATTGTAGATTCCAATGCTGGTGGATTGTCGTGAGTTTGAAAATCTGTGCTTTCCAAGTTTGAAGTTTGGTCTTTACAAAGTCGATATTGGGGAAAATATTTTGTTTTCGTCATCAATTCAGACGCAAGCAACAACTGGGTTGGTGCATAATTATCATATATTGATGGTAATAGTTTTTTTTTTTCTTCAAAAATTTATTTCTGGTAACAATTCTTTTACAAAGTATCTCTAGTATTAAAACCCATTTTTACATTTTTATAATGCTTTTTTACGTCAGTTTCGAGGTTAACTATTTGCCTATAGCTGGTACCCTAAGAGGTCAGGGTAGACCTGTGAACACCAGCAATTAAGAGGTGGTCCACGCTCTTCAAAACCTCCTGATCAGAGGCCTTGCTGTTGGACGTAGTTTATCGTCTTACCCAGGACGCGGACGCAGTTTATCGTCTTACCCAGGACGCGGATGTAGTTTATCGTCATACCCAGGACGCAGATGTAGTTTATCGTCATACCCAGGACGGCTTTTAAATTGATTCTTTGTGTTTGCATATGAACTGAAAAACTTTGGAATAGCCATATTTGTATATTTCACCATAAACGATACTCTGTACTAAAATAGGTTCTTAGAATTTATGCTTTGCCCCTAAACTTCAGACACATGTTTATTCCAATCGTTTTATTATCGCCTCACTTCATAATAATTGTCAATACTTAATAAATGCAGTAAAAATAATAACACCAGGGTAATATTTTCATTTTTTTGTTATTTGTTTTTTGACATTTTTTTTCTTCATTTTTTTACATCTTTTTATTTTCATTCATTTCATCAAAATCGCCAGATGTCCTCAGAAAAGTTTAGTAAAGATGCCGTCAGCAAAAGAGTAGAAAACAGATTGAAGGAAAGAATCGCTGGCATAAAGCAAACTAATTGTCAACGATTTTCAATGGAATTAAAAAAAAACAAAAAGAAATCGTATATTCAAGCTGACAAAGCTCTACATCAGCGCAAAGGACAAAAATCCTTAACTAATTTTAAGGTAATTTTAGCGAAGGATGTAATCAATAGAAAATCGCTGATATTGCATTCTTTCAAACTTGAAATGTCTGATTTAGTCGTCAACAAAGGCGTTGAAGCAAAGTAAATATTTGAAAAGAAATGCATTTGCTTTTTAACGTTTTTTCATTCTATTTATTAGTTTCTTAGTGCTGATTGTCAGTTGTAAATGATTTCGTAAGAAATAGTTGATTGCGCTTATTGTTTGAATTGTATGCGTCTAAAATAAAAAATCACGAATTAACAGAGATAGATTCTCTACCATTTTTCTGTACTTTTAATTGGTTTTGAATAGTTTGGTATGCTGTCTTTTCTTTTAAAAAATTTATTTTTATTTTTACAAAAGTCATTTGACGATTCTGCGCATTTTCTAAACCGTACTAAATGTTTAGCTTTTCAGAAAACAGAAAAAATAACTTAAAAGTACACATTTTTTTTAAATTCATTAAAGGAATTTTTGGTAAAAATCCTAATTAATTTGAGATGTCTTCCCAAACACTTTAGAGTTTCTCTCAGAAAAAATTGGCGACGCATTCGTAAAATCCTTACATAAAAAGTATGGAAGAATAATTAAAGGTTTACTTTTGAAATCCCAGTTCGATATCGTAAGAGAAAGCGGAAAGGTTTCAATTAAAGTACTTGAGTTGTAAGTAAATCCTTACATACTACATACATACATACATACATACATACATACATATATATATATATATATATATATATATATATACAGTGCTGTTCGATAAAAGTGACAGACCTGATTTCTTTTACTAAAAATATTTTTGTCTATTGTTTTTGCGGTTAAAATAATTTTTAATCTTACTAATATAAAGACCTCTTCGTGGCCACCTAGAAAAAATTTTTTTTCACCCTTAGGTATTGTATTGATAATTATAAATTTGGATATAAATGAGATTCAGGAAAAAACTGAATCAGATATCGTATTCTAATGATTAAACTGGTAAATTTAAAGACCTTTTGACAAAATATTGAAAACTATTTTACAATACGCTCAGAACAATATTCTAGAGAATTCTAGAACAGCTTAAATTAAATCTAGAGTATTCCAGAATATTCCAGAAAGCCTCATGTAATATAAAAACAGCTTGAAATAGCCACTCAGAACCACTTAAGGCATCTATTATTGCCCTCTCAAAAGCAGGCAAGTCTACGAGAGAAATTGCAGAAATTGCTATAACCTCACAATCAATTGTCTCTCGAGTGCTTAGGGCACATAATGATACCAATCCTGCTCCATGGAAGGAAACAAGGGATCGAAAGAAAAAGATTGGTGATAGAACTGGTAGGGTAATCAGGACAGAAATTGCGAAGAATAGGACTATAACTAGACAAGAAATTGCAGCCAGTCTAAGCGAAGAGCAAGGTGTTAGTCTTGCCTCTTCAACAGTCCGTCGGTGGCTGTTAGAACAAGGCTACAAATCTTGTACACAAAGGTTTAAGCCGCTAATAAGCAAAGCCAACAAAGCTAAGAGACTTGAATGGGCTCACTATTACAAAACTTTCACCGTAGAAGACTGGAAGAATGTTCTCTTCTCCGATGAAACGAAAGTTGAGCTAAATTCAAAGGATAAGCGATCTAAAATCCGAAGAAGAAGCTTTGAAAGCTATTTGAATTTAGCAGTAAGTACTGTCAAGCATCCGTTCAGTATAATGTGCTGGGGATGCTTTTTTTTTCCATAGAACTGGTTTCTTAAAACTTATTAAAAAGGTCCTCAGGAGCGAGCAATTCAAGAGAATTTTAGAGTCTTGTCTGCTCCTGTCTGCTGAAAGGGTGCAAATCGACCCCACCAAGCTCATTTTTATGCATAATAATGCTCCCTGTCACAAATCACAATTGATGACGGAATACTTTGATGAGAAGCAGGTGAGTGTTATGAGATGGCCGCCCCAATCTCCTGACCGCCACCCCATAGAAAACTTATGGAGCATTATAAAATACAGGCGCTCAAGAAAGCAGTTGAGCAACAAAGAGGATTTGATTGCGAATTTCATATCCAAATGGAATTCAATGTTTGGAGATGAGATTTGCCAGAACTTAATCAAGTCAATGCCAAAAAGGGTTGAAAAGGTTATTCAAAATAAAGGAGGACCCATAAATTATTAAATATTTCGAACTATATTACCTATTATAAATAAATTATACCTCTATTATGTTTTATTTAAAGCAGTTCAGTTATGTTTCTATTGTTTACTAGTTGCAGAATCTCATTTAAATCCAAATTTATAATTATCAATAGAATACCTTAGGGTGAGTAAACTTTTTTACTAGGTGTTGGAGAAGGAGTCTTTATATTAGTAAGATTAAAAATTAGTTTGATCCCAAAAACAATAGGCGAAAAATCTTTAAGTAAAAAAAAAATCAGGTGAGTCACTTTTATCGAACAGAATATATATATATATATATATATATATATATATATATATATATATATATATATATATATATAAATTAATTGATTTAAAGTATGGTTTTTTTTTTACACAGTTCTAACCATGTTTCAAAAATAGAATCTAAAAGCCCCGAATTTAATTTTGCAATCAAATTAAAAGCATTAGTTCCATTTCATCCTCAAAAAATTCTCTTGAGGATGAAATGGAACTAATGCTCTTAATTTAATTGCAAAATTAAATTCGGGGCTTTTAGCTTTATTTTTGAAACATGGTTAGAACTGTGTAGCGGAAAAACATATTTTAAATCAATTAATTTATAATATTATGCTCTGTAAATTTACATTGAACACTATTTTGTAAAAATAAAATATCTATAAGAACACCGGATTATATATCTTACTGTTCTTTCTTTTATTGATATACATACATATATATATATATATATATATATATATATATATATATATATATATATATATATATATATATTATAAAGAAAAGCCAAAACTGTTAATGTAACCAATGTACAACTTGCCAGAAACCTAAAACATTTAATCAAGACAAAATCTCTAAGAACAGCAATAAGAAAAAAGAAAGTTAAACACCTACTTGCCTCGACAGAGCAAAAGACGCTTGACTAAAGGATTACCCTTACTTATATATATATATATATATATATATATATATATATATATATATATATATATATATATATATATATATCCCTATCTAATGAGAGCGAAAATAATATATAAATTCTAACGTTCACGGCGTTAATTCAAAAGAGGACTCAATGCCGATAGTAGAGCAATAATTATTTATTATAATTTTTTCATATAGACAAAAATAATTTACTCACTACAAAGATGCAACTTCGTTTCGGTGCATTTAGTTTCACCTCGATTGAAAATGCTATACCTAAACCCTTGGTCGTTACCATCGATTTAAATTTTTGGGGGTCGAGCCATCGCCTTGCCACCTCAACAATCCTTCCGCAAACAGGGGCGGTGTAATGGTTAGCAAGCTTGTCTCGTTAGCCCAATTACGAATGAGTAGTGAGTTCGATCCTCACTGGGTGCCCCACACTTTCGGCCTTGTGCCACATCTAAGCTACGCTTGGAAAATCGCTACAATCCTTCCGCAAACAAGTACTGATGTTTCACGCTATCACCTTTTTGCCTTTCCTATTTTTCTTTATCATTATACGTTCCCTCTTAAAATTTTATTTTTTTAATTTTTTTTTTCAAACAAATAGAAAAAAAAAGGAAGTGACCTTCCACTCTCTTTGTAGAGAGTAAATTGTTTTTGTCTATATGAAAAAATTATAATATATATATATATATATATAAATATATATATATATATATATATATATATATATATAATTAGTAATGCCGTTTTTTTTCACTTAACTCGTGTTTACTTTAAAGTTTCGTAGTTGAACAGATGTAATTCCTCATCAGAACAGAGTAAGACTTTTAATATTTCTCGATTTTCTTGTACTTTTTTTTAAGCTGTGAATGTGTTGGTTTCATTTTCGTCTGTTGATTGAGTGTTATTTTCATTTTCTTTCGTTTCTTTTTTAACTATTTTTTATTGATTTATTCTTTCCTTACTTTCTCTGGTGACGTTTTCTTTAGTGTTATTGTGTTACGTAGGGGCGTGTTTATAGGTGTCTATGTATGCGCATGCGTGTATGTGTGAACATGTATGTACACATTCACACGCATAAGCATACACATAAACACATGCCCGCACAGAAAAACAAAAAGCAAGATACACCTGCACAATAACAATCCAATCTTAACGAAAACTAAATGCTCAAAACAATAATAATAAATCTAAATCCAGCGGAGACATATCCAGTTAAGACAAATACAAGCACAAACAGACAATCAGTCGCGCATACACAAATACGCAAACACACGTGCAGGTGAATGCGTACGTACTTGTTCACATATACACATATGCATAGACAGAAATATAAACATGTAGCACAGTACCAATAAAGCAGATGCCACCAGAGAAGTGCGAGGAAAGAATGAAAGAATAAATTTAAAAAAAAACCCAAAAAACCTCTATTCCGACGAGGAATTACATCTATGCAAAGTTAAATAAAAAAAAAAATTACTAATTCCATTAATTCTCAATGCTTATCTTCGATATTGAGCACTTTACCACAAAGTCTTCTTGCCTTAAATGCCTTTATCAAAAAACTACTGAAAAACTAGCAATTTTGTCTTCAAAAACAGTCTTTCAAATTAAAATTACCATTCTCTCTCTCTCTCTCTCTCGATATATATATATATATATATATATATATATATATTAAACTCACACACACACACACACACACACACACACACATATATATATATATATATGTGTGTGTGTGTGTTTATGTATGTATATATATATATATATATATAAAAATTTTCTGAATAATTCTGTGTATAACAAAAATTGGGATAAGAATGACAATTGGAAAAAAAAATCTTAGTTTTTGCTGACGTGTTTCGTCTCCCGACTATTTCAAGGCAAATGATTTCGCTTTAATTGTTTGCCCTGATAAAATCGGAAGACGAAACGCGTCGTCAAAAACTAAATTTTTTTTCAAATTATCATTCTTATACCATATATATATATATATATATATATATATATATATATATATATGACCTGACGATTGCGTCTAGCATGAATCAGACTGTCGCTTCTAAGTGTTGACTTCAATGTTCACTTTTATATTTACACACGCTCTATCTCTGATATTGAGCACTTTATCCCATAAATATAGCACACCTTAATATTATATCTCTTCATATATATATATATATATATATATATATATATATATATATATATATACATATATATATATATATCATTGTTACCTACAGGTGATCTGTTGCTAAGATTTAACACCTGTTTGCCTCCTACCAAGGTTACGGTTTTCTAGATATGTATGTTGGTGTGTGAGTGTGACTGTATTGATGTGTGTGAGTGTGACTGTATTGATGTGTGTGTATGTGAACGCGCGCAACTCACACAGGGCGGGGGTCAATTTTTTTGTTTTGTTTTTCGGGTGGTTCACATGAATGGAAATGGCATAAGACTAAGCAGAATGTGATTCATGGGCGTATTTAAGGAAGCCTTCCCAAGCCTTACCATCACTCCACCCATTTCCTAGGTCGTAGGTCCGGGAAACTGTCGAATTTCCTCAACGAGTGTCGAGTGACCTTGAGGAACTTTCCTTGGTCCAATGACCTTTCACGGCCTCGAAAGGTCTTGTATTGTGAATTAGTGGAGAGGATTGTTAAGGATTCTCTCCACGGGCGCCTCGGCCTATCGGTGGCCGAGTTGCGTTCATTCTGGTCTTGGTCGCCAGCGGCGAATTATCACAGTTACCCTGAATTTTCGCTTACCTGAAGATTGATTCGGAACGTGCTATAAATGACAGGTTATTCAGATGTGGCTGGGAGGATTTACCGGACGGTCATCGGAGCGACCTTGGTATAGAAGAAATGGTTTCACACGTCTTCTACCATTGTCCTCAGGTGCGCCCATTCTAGGACTAGGTCGGCGAGTTGACGTATAGTCTCGTGCTCATCGATCTCGCATGCGTGTTCGATAATGTGCCCCGTATTCTGAAGAGAAACGAATAGTGTTTCTGACGCTGCTCGCTGTGACAAGAATGGTTGATGTAGACGACGCGAATGGAGGGAATCTTTCGATACGAACGCTATTCTCATCAGGCTCTGGTCGGATTATTTCAGCATCAACTGAAGGTGAAGATCGGAACTGATAAAAGCATTTGGTGTCGACAGATTTGAGCAAAAGGTGGGTGAAAGTAGCGAACTTGATTCGAGTCAAAAGGGTTATCCTCGAGTTTCTTTTTTAAGTCCTCTTGGTCAAAACAGGGCCTTTTTCTGGGATCTCATCCCTGGTTAAGGTAGACACTATTTGTTTTCCTAGTTAATATGAATAAGTGTTTCTCTTGGTCTGTGCCCGTCTCTCTCTTTTGCTATGGTCCATGTCGAGATACACATCCTCCCCAGTTTGTTTTGTCTCTCACCCCTATTTGTATTTCGGCTGGGTCAAAATTTGACTTTCCCATTCCGTCATTCATTTTTACCCTTCCTTCTCCATTACTGAGTGTACCTCTTGATTATGTCTATTGGCAGAATACAGCGGTTATTCTTATTATTTTGAGAAGTGGAAGTTTTGTTTTCGTTTGTTTTCTTACAATCTTTTGTTAGATTATTGGGTTCTCACCTCCCCACCTCATTTCACGTTTTATTAAAGTTTTATATATTTTAGAGAAATTATGAAATGTTTATATCATGGAGTGTTTTGTAGGTCCCCCCCCCCTGTGAATATGTGGTATATGTAGGATTGAATGATGAAGGATGAGTTATAGTGGTGAATTGAGAAATTGTATTGGATGAATGGGTCGTACTTGTGATTAACTATGGCTAGGATAATTAGTGATGACCAGCTTCACCCCATTCCCTTTTCTGGCCTTATCGGGTCACTCGGAGATCGGATATGATGTTGAAATGCTCGAAACCCCTGATGAACCTCGACTAGAAACATCATTAATGATGTGTACCAAAGCATCCAATGGATGTATTTTACGAATATATATATATATATATATATATATATATATATATATATATAAGTGAACATAGAAGTCAACACTTAGAGGCGACAGTCTGTTTCATGCTAGATGCAATCGTCAGGCCACCTATATATATATATATATATATATATATATATATATATATATATATATATATATATATAAAAATTAACAGATTTAAATATATATATATATTATAAATTAAAATTTAATTATATAATTAAATTAAAACATTAGTTAAATTTTAAGTTTTAGCTTCGGTTTTTTGAAACATCGTAATTCCTGTGTAGCGAAAAACATATTTTAAATCAATTAATTTATAATTTTTACGTTCTGTAAATTTACATTGAGCACTGTTTTGTAAAAATAAAAATATCAATGAGAACACCGGATTATATATCTTACTGTTCTTTCTTTTTATTACAATATATATATATATATATATATATATATATATATATATATATATATATATATATATATATATTAAGCGTTTCACCCCAAGCAAGGCGGGGAAGCCACTAGGACGCAAGGGGTTATAGAAGATTTGGAGCAAGATCAGATAGGAGTGATAGAGGAAAGGATGAAGTGAAGGATTGTGGATAGATCATGGCAACTGGAGATGTCGATTGACATTACATTTGAATAGTTAGAGATTATATATATATATATATGTAATTCCTTGTTATTTCAAAACCTGATAAAGCCTCAGGAGTCGTCATTCTTAATTATCAGTATTCTGTTAACAAAATTTTGAATATCCTCGACGATACTTTCACATTTCTTCATCTAGGCCCAGTAGGTGAATATGACTCCACGTTATCTATTGAGGCTAAGTTCCAAAAACGCCTGGTCAAGTGGTTTAAAAGTGGGGGTCCTATCCGTTAACATTTCTAACCTGATTAGACCACCTGGTTCTATAGTTTGCCTAAAACTCATAAAGTTGGTGTTCCACTGAGACCTATCCTATCCATGATAATTTCTTTATAACATAATGTAGCTAAATGGCTTTTGCTATTACATTACAATCTGTTTTGGAACGTTATAGTTCTTTTTGTATTAAAGATTCTTTCGAATTTTCTAATTTTATATGGAACTATGCTCTAACTGCTAAATTTATATGTCCCTTTGATATATCAAACCTTTTTACTTGCGTTCATCTTAAAAGGACCATCAGTATATGTGCTGATGCCTTATAGCGTGGTCAACTGTCTCCGCCTATTCTAGAAGATATTTTTGTTGAACTAATGAATTTTGACACAATGTCTGTTCAATTCAGTTTTGATGGCATCATGTACAGGCAAATTGATGGAGTTTCAATGGGTACCCCTTTGGGACATATTTTGGATAACATCTTTGTAGGCCTTGATGAAGAGAGTTTGGTATTAGGTTCTAATAAATCTGATGCTTATTTTCGTTATCTAAATGATATTTTCTGTTTCTTTAAGAAAGAGAACGAAGCGGACTTTTTTTTATACGTTCTTTAATAATATTCATTCAGTCCTTAAGAAAGACCAGACAAGAAAATTAAATTCTTCACTTCTTTTCTTGATATTCATGTTTGTAGAACTTCGCCGGGTTTTCTTACTTCGGTATACCAAAAACTGACCTTTACCGGTCTATATGTCCGTTGAGACTCTTTTTGCCCCATGAAACAAAAACCTAATTTAATTAAGATTCTTACATATCGGCTCAAGGATTTATTCTAAAAATAAGGTGGGTGACGAGTTCGGCTCTATTAATTCTACTCTCTGTAACAATGCCTATTCATTGGGCATTGTTCAATCCGTCGTTAATGTTGTGGATTCCGGGATGAAATCCGGTCTCAAATGAATGACAAACGCAGGAATGAAATATAGCAAATAAATGTATTGACGCAATAATACAATTAGTCATACGGTTAGTAGATCCAGAAATGCGGTTAGTAGCAATAATAATAATAATATATATATATATATATATATATATATATATATATACAGTCTGGGAAATTCAGTATCGAAGTATGACTTCCTTCTGAGTCTACGTGCTCGCAACTGTGACTCCTACAAAGCGGTTACCTTAAACTCTTACTGTATCACTGTATCAGTGTATCTCTCTCTATAACTCTCTCTATTACTCTACCTAACTCCCGGGCATTCACCTGCAGCAGTACAAGTACACACAGGTCGAGTCCACTTGTATGTAAAAGGGGTGGACCCCATAACAGTTAATATTAAAACTTCGGATTTTAATAAAACTAAGCCTGTTTTTGTACAGAGATGTCCAATATACCGATGTCTTCCTTGACCGGGTAACATTAGCGACAGATTCTCTAAGCAGATTTCTTCAGCAGTTTTGCAATATTCTGACTCTAAACCACGTGTGTTTTTCTACTAAAGTCATCTATGCGAAAAGACGTTCTTCTATCAAACCATAATGGTTCCCGGATATATTCATTTAAATGTAGTTGCAGTTAAAGGCTAGATGTAAGGATTAGACAGCACATGCCTACAAAACACCGTAACTTTAATTATTTACCTTCAGATGATCTAACACATACGGATCTTCTATCATGAACACCTCCTAAATAACCGCAAATGTGCTGTTAATTTCAGTGTGGGCTCTTTTTCCATCTTAAGTCACATTCACATTACGACTTAAAAATGTTAGAGGCCATATGCATTCAATCCACGCAACCTTCTCTTTGTAAGCAGAAGGATTTTATATTTAATTTTTTTTCTTCTTCTTCTTCCATTTCGTTTTATGGATGAATTACTCTTATATATTAACCTCGATTTCGCTCTGTTGACCGAAGTTCGAAACCAGTTCGCTAACCCGTTTTTCCTTTTTTTTCCCTTTTAATTGTCCAACATGTGTATTAATAAAACAATAAGTTTGTTCTTTTCATGATAGCGGTTATAAAATTTTGTACTACCAATAAAATATTCAAATACACACACTTGTGTGTGTGTATTACAAAAATCTCAATTGATTGTTATTAACAAAATTTCTACAAGAAAAAAATAGTTTGCAAAGCAATATTAGTGTTTAACAATTTTCTAATTCCTTAGGACACTATGCCTCCGTCGATAATTTTAAAAAAATCAACATGTATTAGTCACAGCACAACATTTCCCTCGAGGAAACTGATCCGTTACCTCACCGAGTGAAGTATAGTATATATAAATCTATAACGCAAATCGACTCTTCTTCTGTTAGATTTTGTTCTTCATATAATAAAGAAACGACAACCGAGCATCGATAAAGTTCTTTTTTTTAAAAAAAATCTCGATGGACATGTTTTAAAACGCTTTTGAACCGTAACAGTAAAATGCATTTCCCAAACATAGAATATGAATCTAGGTTCATTTCTGTCTCCAGATCTACACAAACGCTTCAATAACTGTCTCTTGGGTTTTACTTTATTTCCTTCAAACTTGACCAATGGCTGACGAAAGAAATCGAAACACAATTTTGGCAATTTCTTCAACACTTTCTACCTGATATCAAACAGTTTATTCAACACGAGATGAAACTCACCAAAACAATTACAAGACATTACTTTTCCAGTTTATTAGTAATGCTTTAAACACGGTATCACTGGCACAGCATACTATATTTAACACACAGATACACACACCAATATAAGTGTGGGTTTGTAAACAGTGACTATTACGGCTAATAAAGGGGAGATAGGAAAAAAACCGGGGTGTAGATTTATAACGTTTCCACTGTCATTTCTTTCCGATGTTTAGCAGGTGTCTCTCGATGCGGATTGGTATCGGTTTGATTATAGAAGGCGGGTGATTGGAAGATGTCTGTATATAGAGTGGTTTATCATTAGGTTTTCTATATGGTTTATATGTGCCTTTTCTTAGGTTGAAGGTAACATCTAGAAAATCTTTAGGTTAGTTTTTATATCTATGTTGATCCGTTATTTTTGAAATTTTTTATTAAATCTTTTTCTAGTTTTGTCTTTGTTTTGTTTGTTAAAGTTTCTTAAGATTATGAGACCGTCGTCCCTGTAATGTCCTGTGTCATTTCTATCTATTATTTTGCTTAGTTCGTATAGTAAGTATATACCTATGATTTAACAGGTCTCTGCACCGTCCAAGCTTCCCATTGCAGTGTGAAAGATCCCATCTTTCTTTATCCATGCTTCTTCATTGTGAAATAGTAATGATTTACAGGAGTGCTTAATGATGTTGATTTCACTTGTTTTTATTATTATTTGTTCCTGAGCTAAGTTGATGGCCTTATCTAACATGCGTTCTGTTATGGATGGGTAAAATTCTTTTATGTCTAATTGTAGGAATTGACAATTTTGTTTGTTATTTATGCTGTGGAACCAGTCAATAGTTACTTTTGTGTTTTTCTACTGGCTTACTCCTAACTTCGTCCTAAGGTCAGAATTAATTCTTTCTAGTATCGTTTTACTTATTTTACCTTGTTCACTTTTGGCTGGGTTTATGAGTCTACATGCAGGTTTGGTTTTGAAATTTTCTTTATGGTCTTTTAGTGTGATAGAGGCTTGTGCGTTGCTGATGCAACTTATTCGTTCGCCTAGGTCTAATTTTTGGGGGGATGGTTTAGCTTCCTTATTGATATCGTGTTCTATTGTTTTTGGTGCCTTTTTGTATGTTTTGGTTATGGTGTTCTTGAGTAATTTATGCGTAGGAGGGCTTAGTTTGTATAGATTTCTTGTTTTGTCAGCTAGCGATAAATATATTTGCTGAATTGTTTATTTTAGTTATATCTACTTTTAGTTTTTTTTTTAATGCATCTTGCTTTTTATGGAATGTTATGTTTATAACTAGATCAGTTAAGTCTTTCTCGAAGTCATCTAATTTTATTTGTTGCGGGGGGGGGACATTTTTTGGTTTTGAAGCCGTATTTTTCCTTCAGTGTATCGTTATTGTGAATATCCTGGTTTAAAAAAGAAGTAGGCTTTCCATATCATTCTTTTTTTTCAATTAATCTTAGCTTATATATGGAAGGGGATGGGTTGGGTATATTTTTTAGGGAGTAATCGAGGCTAAATTTTTCTATGTCCATACTTTGTTATAAATGTAGCGAAACTGCTCTACTGTTTATCAGGAGCTGAATATGAAACAAAGAAATTATGCATACAAAACATCTTTCACAAATATTAAATACGCGAACAGCACAATGCTTTCTAAGTATATCTGGGAAATTAAAAACAAAATGCACATCACACCAAAAATATCTTGGAAAATAAGGAAAAGATCATCAGCCTACAACAGCCAATCCAAAACTTGCATAATTGGAGGAAAAAATAGCTATCATTACCTTTCCAGACCAAAATAAATTATTAAATAAACGATCCGAGCTCATCTCAAAATGCAGACATGAAAACAAATTTTTACTGCGTTACTTAGAAATCGAAAACTGAGAAAAAATAAAATAAACAAATAAACAAAATAACAATAAAATAAGTAAAATAAATTAACCCAAAAAAATTACCAAATCACACCCGTTCGAATAGACGAAATAGAATAAATAAATAAAAAACAAAATCAATGAACCCAAACAAATAAAGTAAATAATAAACAAATTAACAAACCATATTGGCCAAAATATTAGACTCTAAAAATCAAACCAAAAATCGAACGAAAAACATAGCTGTAACTGTTATATAACGATAAAAAAATACTACGTTACTTAAAAATCGAAAACTGAAAAGAGTAAATAAAAATATAGTATAATAAATAAATAATAAAAAACAAGTAAAATAAATTAATCCAAATAAATAAATAAACTAACAAACCGCTCCCGATAAGTTAACCATTAGTAAAAAACAAATAAATATAATCAATCCAAATAAATAAATGAAGTAATAAACAAATTAAAAACTGCTCCCGCCAAAATAATAGTTAAAATAAACTACAGAAATCAACCCCAAAATTGAATAAATAGGTCTAATTATCTTCCCAAACCAAAACAAAACTATTAAATAAGCGACATAAACAATTTTTACTACGGTAATAAAAAGAAAAACGATTAAAATAAAAATAAATAAATAAATATATAAGATAAGATATAAAAATAAAAATAAAAAGTAAAAACAAGCAAAATAAATTAACCCAAATAAATAAATAAATAAACGACTTCCGGCAAAATAACCGCCAAAATAGACTACCCACAATGCACCACTGACCCATATATATAAATAGCCGAGGAAAAAACAACACACGTGGCCTGACGATTGCGTCTGGCATGAAACAGCCTGTCGCCTCTAAGTGTTGACTTCAATGTTCACTTTTATATATATATATGTATATATATATATACATATAATTATTTAAAAAAAATATGATTCCTTCGCTACATAAGAGTTCTCATGTTTCAAAAACCAGAACCAAAAACCTCAATATAATTATTAAAATTAAATTAAGTTAAAGTATGAAGCCCTTTGGGGATCAATGGATTAAAAACACTAATGACAATTTTGATATCACCATGTTATCTTTAGACTCTGCAGAGTCTTCTGACTTTGTCGGTCTATTTATACTATACAATCGAACCGCGCACTGCGAATTAGACATTAGGGACATCGGGCTATACAGCGATGACGGGCTCATGGTAGTGAGGAGCTCCACAAATTTTAAAATAGATAAAATTAGAAAGATAATATATAGTGAATTCAGAAAACTAAACTTAAAAACTATAGTCAATACTAAATTAATAAGGGTAAACTTCCTCGACGTAACTCTAGACTTAATGAACAACATATACCTACCTTACAGAAAACCTAACACTAATCCCTTGTATGTACACCCTAAGTCAAACCACCCTCCATCTATAATTCAGCATATACCCACATCAATAGAGAAAAGAATCAGCATGAACTCCGCTAATAAGGAAATATTCCAACAACACAATAATTTTTATAACACATCCCTAAAAAATGGCGGATACAAAAACGCTAACATAAATTATCGAAACAATAGTACTAACCAGAAGAAAAACAGGAAAAGGAAAATCATTTGGTATACCCCTCCGTTCAACCAAATGGTTAGTATTAAGCTAGTTCCTAGTTTTAATTGAAAAACACTTTCCTACTAACAGCAGACTTAGCAAGATCATTAATAAAATCACCTTAAAATTAAAAACAGTTACACTGAAAATCTAGAAAGAATCATAAAAATAACATAATAATAAAATCCTGGAAAAACACGCATGCCAAAACAATATTAATAAAAATCCTAAACTAAAATTAGACAAAAATAATTAAAAATTATGTGATTGTAGAGACCCTGAAGACTGCCCGTTGGAAAATAAATGCCGCACAAATTCTATGGTATACCAATGCACTATCTCATCCATTGAGAGTCCTAAAACTGATAGGATATACATTGGTTCAACGAAGAATGAATTTAAAATTAGATGGAGACAACACAAAAGCTCCTTCATTAATATTAGAAATAGAAATCAGACATCTCTATCCAAATATTTTTGGCATTTAAAAGAAATGAATAAAACACCTAAAGTAAAATGGAAAATAATAAATAGAACAAGAACTTGTAAAACCTAGGATGCCCTTTATGCCTACATGGAAAACTACACATTATTAATTTTCTAAATAATGAAAATTTATTAAAACATAGACATGAGTTAACGGTTTTCTGCCGACATCAACAAAATTATGTAGCGAAAGAATCATATTTTTTAAAAAAAAGTAATTATAATTAAAGCTCTACTTTTGTATGGAGCACTGTTTTTTAAAAATAAAAGCAAAAATACTAAAGAACTACGGATTATTTACCTAACGTGTTCTTTCCTATTTTTCTACATATCTGCATATATATATATATATATATATATATATATATATATATATATATATATACTAATGAAGTTTTTGGTTGCAAACATTGTAATGTTTATGAGTTTACTATTCCAAAGATTGTTAAATAAAATAATCCTTTTTGTTTACTGCTTAAAATCAGAAAAATCCAAATTTGTGATAATTCCTCTGCAACGTCTGTGAGCCAGAAATATAGATAACATCCAATGTTTGCATGAGCCAGAAAAGAAAAAAAAAATCAAAGAAATTGAAGCAAAAAGAATAATTCTGTTATTATTTAATAAAAATTACATATTTACTTTTAATAAATTAAATTTTAATATTTAAAAATATTTATTTTTAATATTCAAACAAAGTTTTTAAAAATGGGGTAGACTAAATTCACTTCAATTAAAAAATAAAAAGAAACAATTTGAAAAAAAAACTAATTAGTAAAAAAAAAAGAAAAAGAAAAAGAAGGAATAGGTACATAAAATGACTAAGAATGAAATTCAGTGAAATACATACAAATAAGACTGGCAACGATATAGTTTATTCGCCTGGCTTCGTAGACGAAAATTAAGCAAGGTGTGTCATTTTTGTTTTCTTTTGTTGGCCATATATGACCGAATTTATATCCCAAGAACGGGGCTATGCTAATATGACAATTTTCTTCGCAAGAAAGTCGAAACACTCCACGACTCTGAAAAAAGAAAAGGAAAAAAATTTAAGGAACTAATATTCAAACAAATTTTTTAAAAAGGAGGTAGATTTAATTAACTTCAATTAAGAAAGAAAAAATATTTAATAACTTGAACCATCGATTGAATGCCTCCTTTGATCTGTTAGTAATTTGGTTTTAAACATTTATCGATTTATAGTCGATATGTATGAATAAATATGCTTATTTTAGGGGCTCTTTTTAATAAAAGATCCTGTGTTTGAACCTCAACATTTCTCATATATATATCGTATATCTCTGTGTGTATGTATAACTATGTGTGCGTGTGTCTACAGGAGAAGAGAAGCAACAATAAACAAAAAGATGGGTAAATCAGAAAAAAGGATGAGACAGACAGAAATCTCAAATATTGAATTTCTTTAATATTTTTTCCAGTATATGAATTTCTCCAACGAAGTAAATTTTCAATGCTTTAGGACAAGAGTCGGCGACCTAAGTAACGCAGGCCACACTTGCCATGCCAAGCAATTTCCAATGGCACGCAACCGCAAATGACATCACGAAGTCCTAACCAATAACTACTACAACGCAAAGAAGATATTTACCTGTTTCAAAACTGTTCACTTCCATTAATAATAAAAACTTAAAAAAAAACTTATAAAAACAGTTTATTTCTATTAATGTGGTTTGCATATTATTGTATATACTACTATATAAAATATATTGTAGAACAGGTATATTGACTATGACTTGAATAAAAATACGTATGCTGTTGGCAGAGTGAATGATTTTAAAACCCTTAGACGGCACATAGCAAAATGTTGTCGACACCAAATTTACAAAATCCCTTTTTTTTTGCTAGAGAAAAAACTTTTTAAAAAACAGTTTATTTCTATTAATGTGGTTTACATATTATTATATATATTATTATATAAAATATATTGTAGAAAAGATATATTGACCTTGACTTGTATAAGAATACGTATACTGATGGCACAGTGAATGATTTTAAACCCTAAGTCGGCCCTTAGTAAAAGTTTGCCGATCCTTGCTTTAGTAGTTCAAAGGTATCTCCTTTTGGAAGTTATAAAACGTAAAATTTTCACCGGTGCATCTAGACACTCCCAGAACTTCATATATTTTCAACGGTTAGAAAGTTCCTATAAAGGCAAAATTTGTGTTGCCGGGGAGAAAAAAAAATAAGTACATATATTATTAAATCTCTTTCCTACAGTGCTGTAGAATTAGAAAAAAGAAAGTGACGACATTCTCATCTGATATTCAACGCGGGTATTGGATTATCAAGTTGATGAAAAGAAACCTTTCTAGCAGCGAATCAAGAAAAGTGCCAGCAACGAAATATTTGGCGGACATGTTCAGATAAATACTTTTCCAACACAGAGCGAAAAAATTATATGATTTTTAAATTGATTGCTCCTCATCTTTCCTTACTGGAAAAAAAATCATACTGGTTTATTTGATAGCCAGCTTATTAAAGTAAATTGTGACAGAGAGCAATGGTCATCCTTGAAATATTAATAATTATAGTAATATAGAATTTAGTTTATAGATGAGAAAAATAATTTGGGTGAAGTTTGTGCCCAGAGGATCTGTCCTTCGTCAGAATTATTAATATAAAATGTCAAAACAATAGTGTTTATATAAACTATGGAATATCAATTGGGAAGAAGAGACTGTTAATTTAATCGTGAAAGGGGAGAGGTCAGTAATCAGGTTGTATTCTAAGGTTACCCATACCCTGGGTTTTTTCGCTAACACGCGTTTATTTCGGGTCGTGCTTGTGCTTGTGCGAAATCGTCAGTCGAAGTTTGAAGTTGGGTGAAGCTAGTTGACAAGCAGTCATAGCCGCCGGCCGTCAAGCAGGGTGTTGCTACTGCCGCTGCCACCGCTGCCATGACCTCGTCACCATAACAAAAGTGTTGCGGACCGGCCATAATACAAAGGACTACTACCGCTACCGTTATCGCCACTACTCAACATGTACGCATGCAGCTGTAATAAGTTTAATACCTGCTGAATGAATTAATTACGGCAACTACTAAAAACAAAATGGGAGAACCCGAAAATTACTTTTCTCCTTTCAAAATTTGTCTATATTTCTGAGATTAGGTATTATGTACACTATTTACATTATTCGGACTATTGTCTTCATCTTTGTCGCCATATTTATCACAACGTGTCGGCCTTTCAGTATCTGTCTATATTTCTGAGATGAGGTATTATGTACACTATTTACATTATTCGGACTATTGTCCTCACCTTTGTCGCCTTCTTCCGGTGGTTGGAATGTCGAACTCAATCCTTTATTTCACTCACTGGGGTAGACTGTTCTAGTTCCACGTGCCATGTCTAATGGATGTCAGTTACCAGGTATTGAACTCACACCCTTTGCGTCCTGTCACTGGATCTAACCAACGCCTTTATCCACTGTGCCATGTGTCCTTGAGGTATGTCATTGTGTATGAATTTCTGGGTATTATAAACCTAATGTCTTCAGTAATCATTTTTTAGTGCTCATATTGCAATTTTTGCTGTTATCATTGCATGTTTTTACCAGAGCGCATATTGCAATTTTTGTTGTTATTATTGTCATCAGGACAACCTTCAAAAGCTGGACGACACTTCACAGATATCTCTCCTGAGTAAGGCCCCCCCCATAGAGGAGAAAATAGCACGACTCGGAGTTTCATGTAGTGCTGTCATTTTTCTCGGATATTTATATATACGGGGGAGTGGTGCATTGTGGTTAGTCTATTTTGGTGGTTATTTTGCCGGAAGTCGTTTATTTATTTGGGTTAGATTATTTTGTTTGTTTTTATTTTTTTATTTTTTTTATCTTATATATTTATTTATTTTTATTTTAGTCGGTGTTTTATTATCGTAGTAAAAATTGTTTACATCGCTTATTTAATAGTTTTTTTGAGGGGTTGGGAAGATAAAGCTATTTATTCAGTTTTAGGGTTGATTGCTGAAGTTTATTCTAACTATTATTTTGGCGGGAGCAGTTTTTAATTTGTTTATTACTTCATTTATTTATTTGGATTGGTTATCTTTATCTCTCTCTATATATATATCATGGACTCTCCCGTCAGTTTCGACGTATGAGGATCTGAAAACTTAACCAATTGATTCAGTTATGAATTTTGTGCGATAATCTTGTGGCACTTAAGACCCGCAAGTAATTTACAAAGGAGGCTGCATATGGAGCAAGAGTGAGGATTGTGAGATGAAGTCGCTGTTAGATTAGCTGACCTTTTAGATCTTGCTCTCGCTTCTTGAAAACGATTCAGACTAGCAGATCGAAACTGAGACTGTATTAAGAACGTCTCGATTCCTCCAATATTACATTGGATGCCCTGTCTTGAAGGCTAACTCCACAGACGGCACACAGACAGCTCTTATGGAAAACATCCAGCTGGCGTATATGGTGCCTGGATGGAATCCACAACTCTGAGCTGTACAAAAGAATAGTAAGGACAAAAGCACTGTAAACCCGAATTTTCGTATCAAGTCGGATACCCCGCTCATCCCACAAGCGATGGTAAAGCTTTTAAAAGCACTGGTCGCCTTAGCAATCCGATGCATGATTTCATCATCTAAAGTTCTACTGTAGTTGACTTTCTTACCAAGATAGGTGAAAGACTTTACATAGTTCATGTCATTTACTTTCAATAGTCTCTCTGGAATTTTTAGATTGGTGGTTTTTGTTTCTCATCACAGAAATGCTTCGGAGTAGGACAAGGTTGGTGCACTACTTCAGTTTTCTTTATATTAAGTGTAAGACCAAAGGCTTTACATGCAGCACAAAAAAACGATTTAGTAGATGTTGGTCCTCCTGAAAGGATGTCGCAAGAATAGCAGCATAATATATATATATATATATATATATATATATATATATATAAGTGTGTGTCTGTGTTCGCCCATGACAGATGAATAAATAAATCATGTGATATATGTTATTTTGCATCCATGATTTATAAAAGTTTCTTTGCTCAAATCTGAAATCACGTTTTGTCTCTCACTATTTACCGTTAGTAGATCAATGGCTTTCCGGCATCAAACTTTCTTTTCTTTCTTTCTTTCTTTCTTTCTTTCTTTCTTTCTTTCTTTCTTTTCGTTAACTAATGAGTACCAGTAAGAAAGAAAGGCAATAGCTAAAGGGAGCTTTCATCTTGTTGATTTGCTATAGATTAAAAGAAACATATGAAAGGGCGATGTTGGATGATAACGTTGGCCAATAATTTGTAATTTATATAATTAAATGTCTGTCCAATCTGATGTTTGTAATTTACAAGTAATCATTTCAATTACTTATAATATTAGTCGCAACGGAAACTTTACAATGAACAGCTCAGAGTGGCTGCGAAAATATTTCCATCAACCATTTAATGAAAATTGATGATATTTTCAAATATCTACCGTTGTTATTTTTTCTTTTAGGCATTTTAATTAAACTAGCGAAAGCGAGGAATAGAGATACTGACATATATACATATATATATATATATATATATATATATATATATATATATATATATATAATATATATATATATATATATGAGTGCAGGTATGCAGAAAATAGAAAAGAACACGTAGATAAGTATTAACTCTCTGACCAGTTAACGAAGAAAACTAGCCTAGCCACTCCCACAATAACGAATGTTATAACGAACCATGCCTAAAAACACACGTAAACCAAGAGATAGCTTATTCCTAAAATTTCGCTTGAAGATGAAACGGGACTAAACACTTCAATTCAACTTAATTTTAATAATTATTTGGATGGTTTTGGCTCTCGTTTTTGAAACATGAGAACTCTTATGTAGCGAAGGAATCATATTTTTAAACAAAATATATATATATATATATATAGTAATCTGTTGGCATAATGCAAGAAAATCCTATTAAAACAATATTAAATTTGAAATATTAAATGTTAGAACTAACTCACAAAGAGCGCTCAATGTTTATTTTCATTAAACAAAGCAAAATACAGAAATTAAGATACCATTAGTTAATGACCATTCTTCGTTAATTCGTGCTAAAATCATCGGCCAGTATATAGCTCGGCACAAAAATTTAATTCTAAACAGGCATTGCTACAACCTTCAAAGCAACACCCCCCCAACTGATAACTGCAATTGCAGAAATAGCAAACCTTTCCCATTAAACGCTATGTCCAAATCATTACTTTATAAAACTAAAATCAAACATGGTGACGAGGTCAAGTTTTACGTGGGCTCTACAGAAAGCAATTGGAAACCGCGCTTTTATCACCACCGAATGACATTATCAAATATCGAAACAGCACTGCCCTCTCTAAATTCTTCTGGAAGCTAAAAAGCGAGAATAAAAACCCATTTATCACCTAGGAATTAGTAGCGAAAGCTGAGCTCTTCAGCAGCAAAGGCAATAAATGTAACTTATGGATCTCTAAAAATTAATAATCCTGAAAAATATAAAAAATCCCAACCTCTTAAAAAAAAAGAAGTGAGTTGATTAGCACCTGCATACCTAGATCCAAATTCCTACTCCAAAACGTTGACCTAGATTAATATAGTATAGCCGGACAAGGCGTAAACATTTATTAGTATTGATATTAATATTTTTATATCTTTTATTTTTCTTTCTTTCTACCTTTATTGTACATCTATTGTTAATTTTAGACGATAACGCATTTAACATATTTGTGTGTTCCATTTTCTTCATTATCTTATCACTACCATTTTTCGTATATAACGATTATTTTTTGCATTCTTTGTTGTCTCTTTCCTTCACCTTTAGTTCTATTTTTAGAAACGTGTTTATTTACTCATGCATTTGCATCCATTATTTTTACTCAATTATTCATTTACTTGCCTTTTGTATTTATATATTTTTACTTACTAATTTACATATTTACAAGTACCTCTATATAGATTTCATTTCATTCTATTTTACCTTATTTTAAATTACTTTATCACGGCATATATTATTATTACTGATATCACTACTTTTAGTTTTTTAGGATTATTATTATTAATATTATTATTAATTACTGTATTGATTCCCGGATAAAGTTACCCTTCTTGATTTTATAACACCACTTCTAATTATGAAACCAGCATCTCCCTAAATTAGAATTTATATTTCTCATTTAAAAACTTATTTACCATCTGAAATGTTGATCTGAGCCCAAGTTCAAATTCAAAATCAACTATAATTCATTTAAACATTTTAACGTGTTTATTTACATATTTATACGTTCCTGTATAAGGCTCTTATTTTAATTTAGTTTATTTTTCTTATTTCATTTTAAACCATTTTCTGGCCAATGATATGTATATTATTATTATTAGTAGTAGTAGTACTTTATTTTGTTTTATATTATTTTATTTTATCATGGCACACTTTGTTCTTGACATCATTAGTCTTACTTAGTTTAGTAATATTATTATCAATTAATCTCTTGATGTTTGGAAAAAATAGTTACTCCCCTTGATTTTTCAACGCCCCCTTTTTTGTTTTTCAAAACCAGCGTCTCTCTAATTTAGAATTTATATTTTTTATTTCCAACCTTATTTTTGATCTGAGCTTAAATTCAAACTCAAAATTGAACTACAATTCATTTAAATATTTTAATAATGATATAATATTCCACCCCAACAATAATAGATCTCAGGGGAACCAGAAAATTAAAAAAAAAATAACCGGTGTCAACCCAAAATATAAATAAATATAATAATTTCAGCACTTGAAAATTGCTTCGGCACGAATCTCGAGCTGTGTAATGAATGTAATATATTTTGTATATATATATATATATATATATATATATATATATATATATATATATATATATATATTGTGTATTTGGGCAGCATCTATTCATTCATACACGTTTCATTAAATAATATAGAGGTGTTGTCTATTCATTTTATGTAAATTTTTTTCGTTACATCTGATAAGTTTAATAACATTATCGTTGAACGAAGAAAGAAATTCACAATACTGATCCATATTTTTTTAATACAATCTAAGCTTTCGGCTTACTTAAGCAATTATCAAAGATGTCAATTACAACATATTAAACAATATACGAACAAGACAGTGATGATAGTCTGTCAATGTTTACATAGATGATTTCTAAGCAACGATAAACACGCGTATATAAGACGCTAGAAGCGAAAATCGCACCGCATCTCATGACGTCACACATAACCACGCGAGAGTGAATTGGAGAAGTATGAAGTATGGGAAGCCATGGTATAAACCAATGGCTTCTGTTACCAATTATAGACATTTAAGAATATTTGTAGAGATTCCATAATTGATTTTGTTTAGTTTGGGTTTCAACTGTTTGATGTATAATGCTTCAAGGATTTTTAGTTTTTGTCTATTGTTTTCATGTCAAAGTATAATTGTGTTTTTGACAAGTATTTTACGGAATTGTGTGTGCGGGCAGGCATGTTGTTTTAAATGCCTAAAAATTTTTCATTCAAATGTAGTGTCAAGCGTCGTGAAAGCGAGTTTGTGGTGTGACCAACATAAATATTATTTAATTCGTTGGAGATACAATCTCCCAAAGGGAACTTGAATTTATTAAACTTATCAGATGTTACGAAAAAAATTTGCATAAAATAGACAACATTTGTCTATATTATTTAATGAAACGTATATATATATATATATATATATATATATATATATATATATATAGTTAATAAACTAGGTCTGCTATACTTACCGTATTTTTTTTATTTGTTTTGCGTACTCGTATCGTTTTTTTGCGGGGGTGGGGGGCTTTGAACTTGCATGCTGGACGATTATTTTCGGCTAACGTACATGTTCTTGGTTCTTTCTTTTTTTTACCTTTTTCCCCTTTGGTACTGGTTTGATTATTTGCAAATCAAGACACCAAAGTTTTTCCGAACGAGTGTAGTTTCTTATACCTATAGGATTACTACTTATACTAATATATATATATATATATATATATATATATATATATATATATATATATATATATATATATATAAAAATAGCTGTGTTACTTAACACTGAGTACGGGTTTTTCTTACTCTCTAGAGTATTTATAGGTATTTTTATACGATCGATCGCTCGTATACCTACCTATATTTAGCCATTCGATTATATATATATATATATATATATTTATGGGGGGGGATAGAGAGAACAATTGAGTGAAAGAAACATTTTCATTCATATTAATTCGCAATACTTTCTATTAAATCTTTTGCAAAATTAAAATTAGTATGTATCAATATTCTAAGCGTCAACGAATGCTAGGCCTATAGATATGTAAATATCTTACATACCAATACGTTACATATATCCTACGTGAAAACACCCTTGGGAAATGTGCATATTCATCCCCTCCCTTAGTTACAGGTTAAAAAGTACGACTTGTATCTGGGAAAATCGTTGTTTTTCGAAAGAAATTTTTAATGCAATATTCAGTCGGAAAAAATAATTATTTGTACAATTGAAAATAGGTCTCGGCTTTAAATAATCCACAAATCGTTGATAAGCCATAAAAAAACGAATCAAAGTAAATCAATCTTTGATTTTTATCGGAATCTTGGGGGAATATTTACGTTTTCAAGTTATATTTCCTGCTCAATTAGGGATAGTTTAGAATCTAATTAGCATTGTCGACAATGGCTTCTATAACATAAGTGAAGTAAACGCTGCTAAATGACAGACACTTCTTCCAAATGCTGTCAAATTAATTTCAAAGCCGAAGATTGTTATAAAAAAAAATTATACAACAAATGCAATAATCAGAAATAAATTCGACCACAATTTTGATCTAAAAATGCCAGATATATCAAAAGAGAAAGTAATTTACTCAGAATGAAAATTCTCGAGAGGGTCGCTATTGAATACAAATTTCCATCTCGGTTTCCCTCCAATCACACCTTTTCTGAAAGAATTACTACATCCTTGCGCAAATTAATTAAAACAAAACGAATAATTCCATTATTATTTACTTTTTTCCGTATTTTTCCAATGAAACATCACCCAGTGCACATGTTAGTACTTCGTATGTTTTCCACAAAGTCTTTCCTTGCAGATTGACCAGAGGTTCTTGATTGGATTTAAATCAGGAGAGTTTCCGGGCCAATCTATAGTACTTTGATTTGCTCACTGGTAAGGCTTGCCATTGTGTTCGTGAAGCATTGCAATTTTTCGTACGCTTTCTTGGAGTAAGTCCATCGCAGACAATGGCCTTAGGACAAATAATCGACAGGCGAAACAGTAGTGTCTGGGCGTGATGAAAATCTGACGCAATCACGGATGACACAATATTTTTCAAGACCAAAGATATTTCATTATACACCCGAAAATAGATTCATATTACTGCACACCACTGCAAATAACCTAATCTCAGAAAATAATAGAAATTGATTACTCCCTGTCATTCCAGTGGGTCTAAAACTAATAGTTTATTTTTAACTAGGTCCCTAGAATTTAGAGCAGAACTCGTTGCAGACAGACAAATGAAATGCTTGATAAAGGAATTCACATTTCCTGAATTCGTTGAACTTAGGTTGATTTATTTGTCAGTTAACAAGATCTAAAATAATCTTTTTCGTGAAACTCGAAAACAGAGACCTTATCGATCTTGGTGATTTAGACAAGAATCAACACTGTAATTTATTTCTGCAAACGAAATGAAGCCAATTAGATCTTTGTTCATTGGTTTCAAAGATTTCAAAAATGTTAGATGCATCCACTAAAGTGTCGTAGATATCAGTATATTTTTCTACGAAACATTTCGTTTTCAAAAGGCTGTTTTCTTCATCATTTCGTTGGTTCGGAAGTTGATAGAGTCATGAAAAGAAACAAAATGAAAGAAAACCATGCTTTTGTAGACTTTCACTATGATGTCTGTTGTTGAGAAGTGGTTAGCATACGCGTATCGGACAGAGAAATGAGTTTGATTCCAACAGGAAGAATTAATAATGTCACTGGATGTGCTATTAGCCTAACTTAATGGCAATAGAGCGTAAATAAAGACACTATCGATTGTCTGCAACATCGAGCAATTAATAGTAAGCATAAGCAGCATCACAAGGATTAAATGAAAAGATGCCAAATCTTCTAGAATAAAAAATAGAAATAGAATTGTTTTTACTTAGATTAAATAATCTTCAGCTCAAAATTCCAAGATTACTACATGATAGACACTGGAATATGGCCCAAAATGTCGTGACTTTAATAACCAAGATGAGGATACTAGTCCAAATAGATTTCTTTAAGCACATCACCCCCAAGCAAGGCGGGAGTGTAACTAGCACGCAAGGGGTTACAGAGAGTGAGAGCAAGAGTAAAGAGGGGGTGTTGAAGAAAGGATAAACAGAAGGACGGGATCAGGATCAAGGCATCAGAAGATGTCGATTGACATTACATTTGAATATTTGAAGCTTATAGCTATCAGGGAAGTAAGTAAGATGAAGGGAGTTCCCATCTCTGTCCCATAAGGATTGTTCCATTTACGTACAAATGTCATAGACTAAATGGAACATTCATTATGGGCAGAGGTAGAATAATATAGAAGAATGGCTACTTTAATAATCAGATTAAATTGAAAGAGGAGAGGAAACTTTTTCTTTTTAAGCATTCCGCCACAAGCAAGGCGGTAGTGCCACTAGGGGGTTATAGAGTGTGAGAACAAGTGTGAAGAGGGGGGTGATTGAGGAAAGGATATAGAGAAGGACGGGGATCATGATCAAGGCATCAGAAGATGTTGATTGACATTACATTTGAATATTTGAAGATGATAGCTATCAGGGAAGCAAGTAAGAGGAAGGGAGTTCCACTGTCGGGAAGTGCGAGAGAAGAAGCGGTTGGTGTAGAAGAGGCGGTTACATTTAACCGTATCGACAGTGAAAGGGTGGGACCGAGATGCCAACCTAGTAACACGTTTAAATTCATGCAGTCTGGGAACCAGAGAAAGTAGCTCGTCGGAACAGTTACCGTGAAAGCATTTGTAGAAAAGACAGAGGGAAACCACATCACGTCTGTGAGAAAGTGACTGTAGGCGAGATGCCAGATCAGGACCTATCATATTGCATATTCATGTTGGGATTTTGTCGAGAACCTCGAGATGAATAACGGGGGACAGCAGACCATATATGGCAGCAGTATTTAATGCAAGGACGAATGGTTGATTTGAAGGATGGACTCTGACGAGAAAATCAAGCGTGACACAGAGAACCAACTTTCCTTGCGGCAGAAGAAGCTATTGATTCATTTCAGTTATTCCACCTCAGGTCAGCGGAAAACGTGAGACAAAGAAAGAGTTGAGATATGCTCACGCTAATTTGAACGTCTGCCATGTCGATAGAAGGCAGAGAGATGTCTCTATGGCGAGTAAATGAGAGCAGTTTCGTTTTAGAGGCATTAAAGTTTACATGACAGTCAACCACAGATTAAAGGTCCTTTTCGAGACCAACGGCCAGGTTAGTTTTGTCAGCAATGCCGATTGTATCATTTTCTTCTGCTTATTCATACTTTAATGGCTAAATATTTCTTTGTAAAATATCGTTGCCATATTCAGAACTATTCTCCTGCTGTTCAGTTTTAAAGTTATTATCGGATTGTTTGTTTATTAAGTTATTTCATTTTATTAAGTTTATTGCTCTCTGAAGGATATTTCTTTGACATTTATTCGACATTGTATTTTTCAGAGTTTTATATTCCGTTCCATATTTCAGATGGTCGTATTTCTTTTAATTTAGGATCTAGCAGGAAGAAAATCTAATTAAAACACGTGTTTTTTCAATTTTATGTCAGAAGAAAAAAATAGAATAACAAAAAGTCGAGTTGCTTAAACATCCATTATTAGCATCGTTTTTATTCACATTTTTTAGCAAATGTTATCAATTTTGTTGTTCCTCTAGTCATATTTTTACAATTATTTTCGACGCATCTCTTAGGAAATTTATGTTTGGAATAAGGAAGTATATCGATGTAAAAAGTTTTCCCGCTTTCAAAAATCCGCATTTCAAAAAATTCACTTGTCAATCTTCGTTAATGCTCCTAAATGTACATGGAAAAAACGATTCAGTTTTTGGGAACTTGTATTAGTCCTTGATTCATATATCGAAAATATATGACTACCTCTTTCGAATAAAAATGTAAATTATGCCAAACAGGCTTTTGACAACACGCGGTTGATCAAGCCAGAAACTCTAACTGAGGTTCTTTCAATATAATTGCAATATAAACAATAATTTGGGTGTTGTTGAGGAACATAAATGTACCTGGGCCAGCGTCTGCAACAAGGATTAGCTAACCATACTATCAGACAGGCGTATTATATATATATATATATATATATATATATATATATATATATATATATATATATATATAATGTGAACATAGAAGTCAACACTTAGAGGCAACAGTCTGTTTTATGCTAGATGCAATCGTCAGGCCATATATATATATATATATATATATATATATATATATATATATAATATTAGTGGTAAATATATACATACATATGCAAACTATATAAATATATATACATAGGTGCATACACATACATGTATATTTTTGGAATAAAAAATTCCAAGAGGATAGAATCCAGGTAGAACTCAATGTCCAGGATATAATAAAAAGGTTTAAACACTAATATTCCATGGTCATAATTTATTCCATGATGATGAATTGGATCGTGTTTACGATTCCAATGGAATAAATTATGACCATGGAATATTAGTGTTTAAGCCTTTTTATTATATCTATCTATCTATCTATCTATCTATCTATACATATATATATATATATAGGGTGTCCATAAGTTCGTGTCCACTTTTAAAAAATTTATAACTTTATTTGTATTTGCGATAGAAATAATCTGTAAAAATGTTATAAAGTTTACTGTACCTAGTTTTAACTATAGCTAAAATAACTAATGTGATTTTAGGCATTACTGTAAATCAGTTGGCAAATGTGAACTGCAAAATCGTATTACCCTTTGTATTGCTAATGATGGAGGACATGTGGAAGCTTAGATAAAATTTCAATAAAACCTTAAAAAATATAGATTTACTTCTTTCTAATCCTTTTTACAAATTATTTCTATCGCAAATACAAATAAAGTTATACATTTTTTAAAGTGCACACGAATTTTATGGAGACCCTGTATATGCGTGTATATTGACCACTAATATTATCTATCTATCTATCTATCTATCTATCTATCTATCTATCTATCTGTGGCACCATGCATCCGGACGATTTGAAAGAAATATTTATAGATATATGATTTGTTTTTTTTTTTACGGTTTATCAACCATTTGATAATTATTTAAGGCCGAAAAATATTTAGGTTTTAAGAATAATTCTTTCTTTGCATTCAAGCGATTTGGGAGAAAGAAAGAGAAAACGAAGAAGAAAGAAAGAAAAAGTAATACCAGACGGGTCATAGGCGAACACACACACACACACAGCTTAAGAGACGGAAATGAGGAGGAAGAAGGTTATTGTTGATAGATATCAGACGTCGAAAATATCTAGGTCACCTAGAAACAAGCGTTGACCGATTTCCGCTTGTCCACGAAAAATGGAATTTTGTTATCAATTAGATGTCACCCAAAAGAAGAAATCCATTGTTGAACATTGACGAAACACAGACGGTCTTCCCTGGGTGTAAAGAATTGAAAAAAAAAATTCCCACACAAGTAGTTTTCGCTGGCTAAGTTTTTTTTCTTTTGACAGAATAAACGTTTGCCCTGTGATAATAAAGATTTTTTGTTATCAAACCTTGGGCCGAAAGGAAAATGAAATGTATTTATTTTTTGCTTTAGAAACGCCAGGTAGGCTAGGAAAATTTATTTCTTAGATCATATCCAATTAGCCATAAACTGCTTGACGAACGCCACGTGTTAAAGCCGAGAGTGTCACATCGGCCGCTCATTATAAGGGCGATTTAATTAGTTTTTTTTATTAAGCAAGGTATTTCTTTCCCAAAACAAAGCCACGGGTTGATCACGCCCGACTAAGACGTCATTGGCCAAGTGGATCACATGACGCACGAAGGAGGAGGAAAGATACCGACCAGGACCTCATTGGCCGAGAACGGTCACGTGACGCACGAAGAAAATCAGTCGACACCTCTATCAGAGTGTAAGTGGGAGAAGCCGATACGAAGAAGTGGGGAAGTTAGTGCACGCCCCTCAGAGGCACAGTGAGAGAGTGGGAGTGAGAAAGGAGTTACCAAAAATGGAAAAGAGGGAAAATCCCTAACCAGAAATAAGAAGGGTAGATACGTATTTAGAATTATCGAAGAATCCCCGACGCCAAACAGACCCACCCCAGTTTTGACGGCGTCAATAAAAACGAAGCCCCACCAGACAGAAGTCAGTGCAGCCGTGGACGGCGGGCTGAGTTCGTTCGCCCCCTAGCGGGTAGAAGGGGCCAGTTCGTTTGGCCTGAATGAAGAAGTTCGTTCGACCCAAGCTGGCGAGAAGAAGTTAGTTCGCGTACCGGCGGCAGAGATGAGTGCCCAGTACTCAGACTCTGGGAATTTGAGTTCAGCCGCGGACCCTGGCGAGAAGTTTTGAGCTCCGGACGACAAGCAGAGATGAGCGCCCAGTGTTGAAACCACATCAAGATAGCTGACCAAGATTCACGCACACTTTTGGACTCTTCTTCAACCAAGAACAAGTAGTTTGAAGAGCGACTTAGGACCAGACCACAGAAATAAGTTTTTTCGACTTTCGTCCAAAGACACACCGAAACACAAATTTCTTAGAGAGTAGACAACTTGAAGCGTTAGAATTTGCCTAGCGAATGCGTCGTACCACAATCCACAGAACGGGTCGGGAAGTAGACATAGTTCTATGTACCGAACAAATAGACATAAAAAGTTTGTTACCTTTTTCTTTGATACCTTGAACTTTGTGAGTTTTCATTTTATTTTCTTTTATACATATTTGTGTGTTATCACCCCCGTTGAACTCAGCTTGCATTACGGCCCCAACCCCTGTTTGATCTCGTCTGTCTAAGATCAATTCACAACGTGGGTAGGCAGAGTGGAGGTCAGTGCAGTTACCCTGGTAATCAGGCGTTGGAAGCAGGTTGGGAACGATGAGGCTGGTATCAATCTAACCAGATTCCTACCCGAATCACCAAAGGGTTAGAACGTCACGTTTGGAGCAGCGACACCCGGACGGAGCGGCGAGGAGCGAACAGCTGACGCCGCGGCGAAGACGTCACAATTGGTGCTGTTTAGGGACGTCACAACTGGCGCCGTGGTAGATCAGGATAGAACGTCACAGTCGGCGCTGCGACCGGGGGACGACGTCACAATCTATCTATCTATCTATCTATCTATCTATCTATCTATCTATCTATCTATCTATGTGTGTGTGTGTGTGTGTGTGTGTTTGTGTGTGTGTGTGTGTGTAGCAATTCAGATATAGATAAAATATATCTGCCACAGACAAAATATGAATGAAGCCAAAAGAAAAAAAAGTCTTTACCAACACGTTTCGTCAAATCGATGGAACTTCATGAAGGCAAGTGTAAGGATTTTATTTTGCAACATAAACGGGTGTAAAACATAGTTAGGTTTTCATTTTTTTTCGTCTGACACGGATGTTTTTGTCTTTCCTTTTTTGTCTTGAATTTTATTTTCCCCTGATATCGGTTTGTTCAAATATAATTTTATTTACAAATTGTACTATCCGGGTTTTTTCACACATCCTGAGTATAGGTATTTAAATAAATAATAAAAAATAATAATACATTATATATATATATTTGTATATATATATATATATATATATATATATATATATATATATATAAACAAACAAATAAATAAATAAATATAAAAAAAGTAAGATAAATAAAAAAAATTCTTCTGATAAACATGGAAAAATCAGTGAATGCCGTTTTCACTTGAACAGAAATGCTCTCATATTTTTATTAAGTTATGCATGAAGATGTCCAGATTGTACAATTCTTCTGATTTTAGCATAAGATAACGCATTTCTTCTTCTTTGCCAAAACCGTTTCTTAGTAAACTTAAGCAAACCAGATTCTGTTAACCAGTCTTCGAGTGTTACAAGAAAGTATTTTTATGATGTGAGTGAGAAAGAAATAGAAACTTAACTGACAAGTTGTTGAAATTTTTATTAAGCTGAATTCTTTTCTTCACCGTATCATCTGAGAAGAAAATGGATTTTGATAAATATATATACATTATATTTTTCATGTCGTGCTCTTTCATAGTATATTGAAAATTTTATTTATCAAATGTCAGTCAGGTAAATTTATGTTTAAATAAATTCCGTACTGAGATGATTTTTTATCTTTTTTCTGTACAAAATCAAAGGAATAATCAAGGAACAGAGAGATAGATAGATAGATAGATAGATACGATAAGAAGGAAATTCTATAACAGCTCCTATTTATTTCTATGAAAACTACAACAGATACAAGGAACACAAAAACACTACTGGATAGAGCAAGTTTTCTGTAACAAAAGACTATTCCCCATTCCTCAAGTCATTTCAGTTGTTTATGCTGTGCTCGTAAAAAAATAGATAGATAGATAGATAGATTTGTACATGCTGAGATAGATATGAACAGAGATAGATGTGAACATATTGAAATAGATTGATAGATAGACGTGTGCAGAAATAGATATACAGATATGAACAGCTTCAGATAGATGTCTATATACTGAGATAGATAGATAGATAGATAGATAGATAGATAGATAGATAGATAGATAGATTGTGGTCCCTAAACACTATCTATGCGTATCTGAACGCGTGTTCTTCAGAACTCCGCGCCATTTGAGCGCATCTCGAGTGTTTATTTCCCATTGGAGCGCACACTGAATTCTCTTTCATTGATTCATACTTTGGTCATATTGGTTTCCCTCAAATAACGTCGATACATAGGTGCAACGTCATAACATGCTAGATTCGAATCTGAACGTTTATCGGAAGAAACATATACATATTTAAGTAAATATTTCAAGGTATTTTCTGTATTTTGTATATGCTCACTATTATTCTATTGTAATTACATTTTCTGACTGAATTTGTATAAAATCGACTTCACATGAAAGAAGACAAATGACGGTATATTTCTTTTCAGTGTTCGATGTCCTGTTAAAAGCATCATGTCGACCTCATAACGAATAGAAAAAAATAGCTCACAAAAATCACTGTCTGGATTATTTGATTGGATTACATCGTTTGATACCGTCTTGATGATATTTATGTTAAAATAAATAAAAAAAATTACTTGTCTAGTTTTTAGTTGCTACGAACTATGCTGAAAATATTCATTTTTTTATATGCCAGCATATATGACTTTTTTTGACTAATACTGGTTGAAACTTTACGTGTTTCGATTTTGATAATCTGTTTTTTTTTTTATGAAGCTTCTGAATTCTCTTCACAAACGACATTTTAATATAATGTTAGTGATGAACAGAATAACATTAGACCGAAATGCATTAACAGGATAAAAACTTGTAGACTTTTTCATTATATTTTATATTGCAACAATAAAATGACAGAATATTTTTCTTTATTAAGCATTTCGCTCTATTTTTTACTTGATTGCGACAAGCATTTTTAAAATATTGAAAAGCTTTACGCAAACTATTTTTCACATCAAGTAATTCTTGCAGATTTGGTGAGAGTAGTGGAATGCTGTCATTTCTAGTTAGGCAACGAGGTTTTTCGAAAAGGTTGGATTTGTAAAATAAAATTTATTATTTGATAAAATTTATTATTATTTACCTTATTTAGACGTGTATCATTAAATCAATATTTGTTGATAATAACAACAAATCTTTGTTGTTGATATTAAAAACAAAAATGTAAATAATAATAGCTCTTCATGATTTACTTTAAGTCCTTGAAATTTCGGCCTCTATATCTCTGAGATGAGGTATTATGATTACTTGCATTATTTACATTATTCGGACTGTTATCCTCATCTTCCTTTCCATATTCACAACATTTCGGCCTCTATATCTCGGAGATGAGGTATTATGATCACTTGCATAATTTACATTATGTGGAGTGTTATACTCATCTTCATTGCCATATTCACAACGTTTCGGCCTCTATATCACTGAGATGAGGTATTATGATTACTTGCATCATTTACATAACTCGGACTGTTATCCTCATCTTCATTGCTATATTCACAACGTTTCGGCTGTTGTACGCTCCGGCCTTATTAAGGTGATTGGAATTTCGAACCGAACCTTTTATTTCGTCCACTTGGAGGAAGATTATTCTTGTTCCACGTGCCATACTTCTTCCGGATGTCTCAGTTATTTTCCATTTCTGTCTATATCTCTGAGATGAGGTATTATGGTTACTTGCATTATTTACATTACTCGGACATCTTTATTGTCATTTTCACAACGTATCGACCATAGTACGCTCCGGCCTTCTTCAGGTGATTGGAATTTCGAACCGAATTCTTTATTTCGTTCACCGGGGTAGATTGGGAATATGGCAATGAAGATGAGGATAACAGTCCGAATAATGTAAATAATGTAAGTAATGATAATACTAGATATATAGAGAGACATAGACATAAAGGCCGAGTATACAACGGCCGAAACATTGTGAATATGGCAATGAAGATTAGGTTAAAGGCTGGATAATGTAAATAATGCAAGTAATCATAATACCTCATCTCCGAGATATAGAGACCAAAACGTTGTGAATATGGCAATGAAGATGAGGATAACAGTCCAAATAATGTAAATAATGCAAGTAATCATAATACCTCATCTCCGAGATATAGAGACCAAAACGTTGTGAATATGGCAATGAAGATGAGGATAACAGTCCGAATAATATTAATATATCAAATAATCATAATACATCATCTCTGGAATATAGATTGATACGAATTTGGTCGTTGGAACAAAAGAGATGAAAGCTGATCATTCGTCACAGCACATGAATTCCACTTTATAATGTTAATATTTTTCTTTCTATGTAAGTCTCTTTGACTGGACCCCATAGAGTCAAGAATGATAATCTTTTGGATCGATCATTATGAAAGTCTATATAATACAGTATCGACAGTAACTTGCTTTGACTGGTAGAATGAGTGGCAACAGCAATGGAATGAGTTGGGCTTTCATGTGCAATTCGTCTTCGTTTGTGGGTTACAATTCTTTTCGGACACCGGCGGTCCTGTTCTTGCTTCAGTTGTTGGTGGTTGCAGTTTTCAACTGCCATCTAGAGTTCACATATTCCTACTTTAACTTTTCTATTCTTTTGCTCGCGACAAACCTACGGCAGTTTCCATCTCAGGGACATCGTGTTCGATTTTTCTGATTTGAATAATCATTCAACGTTTAAATGGTATTACATACTGTTCCCATCTCATTGCTACTACAGCTACACTGCCTCTTTACCTATTAGATCAGAAATAGACCATCCCGTCCAATGGAGCCGGTGGAAACAGTCAAATACAATGTAGTTTATGATTTTTAGCACTTCATTTTTTTGCGGACTGTTACCACCAATTATTTCGTATTTGTTGTTGTGTCTGAATGAGGGCCTGTTTGTGTGAGTGTTTTGATTGGATGAATGGCTGTTTAGACTATTATAATCCCGCACTTTTTCGTCCAGTTAACTGATGTTTCTGCGGCATTTAGAGATTGTGGGGGTGGTTATTACTAACCTTATTTTGTTTTGCTTTCTTGTATATAGTATTAAACTATATTGTAAATAATCATTGCGGCTTTTAAATTGTTGTTTTATTCCCCCCCACCACCACCCACGCACACAGACTTTGAAATGTACATATGGGGATTAGTTAGGATTTCATAGAGACATTGTGGTATTATGATGCATGTAGTAAGAAAGGTAGGAGAGAATGTGTTGTTTTGGATTTTAGGACTATTGTTGGTATGTTTGGGACAGTGTTTGTGACTAGCTAAGTTTAGAATTAAGACAGAAGATCGCCTTTTTACCCAATCCTCTTTTTGGCCTTGTGCCACATTTTGCACCATCGTACAAATAAATATCATCACCACCAATTTTCTAAAATGGGAATTGAGCAAAGCAGGAGACAAGATTTATTAAGAAATCTTTCTAAATGTTTTATGCATCGTATAAAGTAGGTTATTCGTAAGTAATATTTTGACTTGATTGCTGTCAACTTCAAATGATCTACCCGACCGTGAAGCATAGTTCAGTCAGTAATTTCCACTACGTAACTTAACAATGCAATTTCGACATTCGTAATACCATATACCGATATACTACACAATTATTTAGCATTTTTACATTTCCTAAACCAAAAAATAAACTTCATAATCAAAATGTTTACTTTCTTGCATTTAAAATCAATAAATGAAAATACGCGAATTTTAAAAATTGGTAAATTATTCTTACAAATTTCCGTTATTGGGAATTATCTTGGCATAGATTTTTTTCTCCGTGTTTTTTCATATCTGGAAATTACCATAAATTAATTGGAATAACAGTTATGTTTCTAATTAGTAACATAATTAGGAAGACAGTAGATTAGTGTCGCAAGACTTTGTTTTTTACCTGAACTTGCAGTTAAGGCTCTAGATCCAAATCTACCTGTTATTTGCTCCTATGTAAAAAGTTAAAGAAATGGATTCCTGCATTTTCAAGGGAGTTTGGGTGATGCTAATGTATCGAACTTGGTCAGAATTTGAAGTCGCACTTCGATTCCATTTTATGCGACGATAACCGCCACGCCCATAATATAGATGGAGATTAAGTGAGACAAAATATTTAGACTCATTTCATGGAAAATTTATATGAGATTTTATAAAAGGGATTTTCTTCGCTTTAAGAAATTTAACAGCGAATATAAGAAAATATGATTTTTTCGACATATGCAAGTGTAAAAAATGATTACGGAAATGTGGTGTTGTTGCGTGATATGTTTAAAATGGAGTTATGATGAGCACCACAGAAGTATATATAAATATACATACATACATACATATATATATATATATATATATATATATATATATATATATATATATATAGATAGATAGATAGATAGATAGATAGATAGATAGATATGTATACACGCACACACACATACACACACACATATATATATATATATATAGTATCCGAAAGAGAAGTATTTGAAAAACAAAATTCCGATAAACTTTCAGAAGAGACGAGAAACTGAAAATTGAAAGGTCATGAACGTCAAAGATGTGAGGTAGAATTTCTTTAATTTAATCGGGAAAAAAAGGCAGAGGAAGCATATAAAGGAGAAAGAAGGAAAGAAAAGTAAAGAAATTGCTTGTAGTGTCAGAGATTCCATAAAAAAGAAATAAAAAACGAATGGGATGCCTTAAATCGTCATAAATTGAAAAGAGATAATAAATAAAAAAATAAAAAACTGAGAAAGAAAAAAGTAGCATATTATAACACAGATCAAAAGGCAAAATTGCCACAGGAATGTCTATATTTGTTCGTGAGTATACTTAGGATTTCCATAATTCGATTCATTTGTCACCATTTCTATAGTTTCTGTTATTCAAATCATCTTTATTGTTTAAGATGGGTATTTTGATCAAATTGTTTTAAAACTTTGGATAATTACATGCATATAAGATTTTTTATGACTTGAACACTCAATAAATCCTGTCTTTCCCTACTTGGTAAAGCCATAGTATATTCATTGGTGCCTTTTCAAGAAATAGTTTGTGAAACATGTTTAGCAAATTTGAGATGATGGGAAAATAGAAGGAAAGAAGAGGAATTTGGAATACCGATAATTTGCAAAGAACATAAAGATAACGCTAAAGTTTCCTAATTTCTTACCAAATTCCTTGGAAGCATCAAACAGTATATTTACGCTGAAATAATTAAAAATGTGTTTCAAAGTTAAAATGCCCATGGCTATAATATGAGTATTAAAATATATTTTGTTCGGCTTATAAGCCTGGTTGATGCAAGCGATCAACATTGTAAATATTTCATCAGAAACATTACCATAGATGATGGAATAAGACATGATGACTTCATCAATGTTTTTAATTGAAGAAAGCTAAACATAAAAGGGTTTTACTACAAAGAATGAGAATGTTTTGAAATTATCTTTTTCCATTCAGTAAAATCCTCTTATTTTCATCATTGTATTTTGTGGTATCGTCTGCAAGTTCCGATTCTGTAGCTTTCCAGGTTTAACAGAAGATAATTTTTCGCTATTTGGCTGAATTCGATAATGAATAGCCAGACGTAATGGGAAAAAATGTACATGAATTTTGGATTCTTTATCTCCAAGATTTTATAATGTTAAAATATCCGATTTAGCATACCTTTTATATATTTTTTTAGATCTTATGTAATTCATAGGGTTCACTTACTCCATTTTTATGTCTAGAAAAATTAAAGTCTACGAAGTTTCACGAAACAAAATGTGTAACCAATTTGTAATTTTTGTTTTATTGTATGAAATTTAATATTTATGTAAATATTTTATTATATCAAATTTAATATTTATCTAAATATTTTAGTGTATCAAATTGAATATTTATCTAAATTGCTATTTTTATAATTTCTTTTATCGAGAGTAAGGATGACGTCTGCAGACTGAAATGTAATTTTGCATTTGTATAAGAAATATCTGTTGTAAAATATTCGATCCTTGTGATTAACCTTCTCGTCATGATGTTAGTTCTTTTTTATTTTTCAATAAATTATTTTAATATGAAAGAAAAAAAAACCCAGTAATCTTCTATGTGAATGATCACAGTTGTTCAAAAGCAATGACAGTCATTTTCTGACGATTGGTAAACCCACAATTTCATTTGTATTAACGTTTAATCATTAAAAGGATGAAAAAAAATTGATTAATTCATTTTTATAGGTGCTTCATTTCAATTACTGCTCTGTCCTTTTGTAACGTAATATCTTTTATCCAATTTTTAATTAAATGCAATTTAATCTGTGAAAACGGAAACTTAAATATATATTATTATTTATCGTATTTAAAATACAATTGCGGCACAAGGCTAAACTCAGGAGGTGTTGATGCTGGTCATCACTATCTTATACCTAGCTAATCTGATTCACGATCCATTCACACATTACAATTTCCACATTCACTATAAGAACTCGCCCGTCACCATTCAATCCTCCATCCACCATAATACCACATCCTCTCAAAACCTACAAAAGGCGCCCAATGCCATAAAAATCAAATGATTATAAAATATATACTTATTTATCCTCGGTCTTTTAAGACGTTTTTTATTCTGGCTCCGTGGTTAACTGATTTAGTTTGCCGCGTAAAATAAAGTGTTACCTTTAATAATTCGACTTACAGTATCGAATTATTTACCTTTATAGAGTTATTTTTGATTTAGCTTTTAATAGCTATATTACTGTTTTTATTTATGGATAGGTAGAAGGAAGGGTGAGTTTTCGCATCGAAGGGCTTTGTGAGAAAATTTTTATTAGCTTCGGCAGAATTCCGTAGCTGAGATTTGTTTATATTTGAAAAACATTCAAGAAAAGATTTTGTTAGCTTCGGTAGAATTCCGAAGCTAAAAGAAGTAATTTAATTCCCTAGAAAGGGAATTATTTTGTTTGATTTATTTGTTTGTTGACTCGGAGAGTCAACGTTTCTTTTTGTTTGGCGGAGTCGTTCGACGCGGGCAATTCTACCCCTATTCACATTCTTGACTTTAAAATAAGATTTAAAATTAAAATATTTTAAAGGATATTCTTTATGGAATAAGAAGATTTTAAGATTCTAGACTAGGTTAGGATTAGTGTTTTATAATTTACACTTTCAGCTCCAGAGGAAGTGAAAATGAGTTTCAAAAGAAGAAAAAGAAATATTTGAAGAAAGAAGAAAAAACATAAAAGAATCTGAAGAAATTGAATTGACTGTTAAAAAATGTATAACAAGATTTATTTATTGTAAAGAAAAGGTTGAAAAACAAAAAAGAGGTTTGAGTTGTTGGCTTGAATGATACTTTTAAACTGACATTATTTATATAAGTAAAACACCTTTTGTTCCTTTTTGTTTGTTACCCACTTAGCATATGGAACAATATGCATGTAATTTTTGATTTGTTAAAATAAATATTTATCTGTGAATAGTATAGTTGTTTTTTCTAATAATTTTAAGATCGTCTGCTTCATTGAGTGGTTTTGTTGTTACTTTCCTAAGAAGCCGAGAACAAAATCGGCAGTTTAAGTCGTGTTTATTAATACATTTATAATTTAAATATATTAATTTCGTATACGGGTAAAACTTAAATTTGATTGAGAATTATACTTTTGATTTAAATTTGGGTTTTTAACATCACTCAACACCGACACACAGGAGATGATTATGATTTTTTTTCACTGTGTATCTAAAAACACGCATGCACATATAATTGTGCTTCTGTGTATGTGTGTGTGCATGTTAACTAATTCCGTTTTTATAGTAATTTAATAATCTTTATTTTCGGTTATATTTTGTGGAAACACTTGTATGTCATAAGTGTATCTGAATGGCATATTCACCTCATTTTAAATTTATCCACTGATCAGTATTTTAGGAGATTGTCCATTTCTCTATGTGGCGTTGTCTATTGGAGAAACTCTGGCAATTGTGAGTAGTGTAATCGAAAGAAGCTATCCATTTATCTATTCATGACGTAATCTGTGTCTTTAATTCCGTTTTCAAGATACTCAACAATTAGAGCGTCCTGGGTAAGACGATAGACTACATCCAACAGCAAGGCCTCTGATCAGGAGGTTTTGAGTTGCGTGAAACTACCTCTTAATTGCTGGCGTTCTCAGGTCCATCCTAACCCGGTGTGGTAGCGCCTGTCAGGGCTCCAGCTATGGGCAAATACTTAACCATCAAACTGGGGTCAATACCCTATATAAGTGTAAAAATAGGTTTTGATGTCAGCGATAAAATTTTTGAAGGAAACATTATTACCAGACATATATTGATACCAGCAATACATTTTTGAAGAAAAAAATATTACCAGAAATTTACCAGCAATACATTTTTGAAAAGAAATTTTATCTGCAATACAGTTTTGAAAAAAATATTGCCAGCAATATATTTTTCAAAAAAAAAAAATATCACCAACAATATATTTTTGAAAAAAAAAAAAACATATTACCAGCAATAAAAAATTTATCGGCATTAAAATAACCCATTGAGATGTTGATATACAAACCAAACCAAATCAAAGAATTCGACTTCCATACAAACCAAACCAAACCAAGAATTTGAAAACTGGTTTCTATTGTATAAGAACTGTGTTTTTCATCCTGACTAAAATAAATAATAAAAAATCCTTTTAACGTCATCATCCATCGTCCATCATGGTTAAAATAAGTTCCCCGGGTCAAGTTTTAATTTATTTTTGTTTTGTTTTTCAGATAAGATTCATATTTAAGAAAGATCTGCCTAAAGGCATTTTGAGCCGGCAATATATCATTTGTCCATATTTCTTTATACACCCGATGCCGTGATGCCTTCATGTTACAATAGGCAAATTAGAAATGAACGAGATGAAATACAGGAAGCTACCTAGAATTTTATTTTTCCAAGTGAGTGGGGGGAAGTAGTGAACTGCATAGAAAATGTTTGTCTTACAAATGAAAAAGACCTTTACTTATTGATTTTTTTAATCCCAGCACTTTTTCCTCGCTGTGCTTTGTTGTAAAATGAGGTTTACTGAGAACAGAACTCAATTCCCATGCGTAAGGGTTCGATGCCTAATCAAAAGTAGAAATCTGAGAATGGTCATGTTTTTCCATTAGACGCTTTCATTCTTCCCAATGTATTGCCTTTTTATCTTTTGCATCATTGTAACAGGAATATCTTCTATTTCTTGTTCGTAAACACTCAAAAGATTTACAATTCCATCAACAGTTTGACAGAAATATTTTTGGGTCGATGTTAAAAGCCAATATCATTTTTATTACTCTTCATAGCTGTTTTTGAAGAATCAAGCTTTTCTAAGATTTCCGTTTTTTTACATAATATTTATCATGGTGCCCTCATATTTTTGCAGGCATTTTCACGACCTAGACTAGTTTTGTCTAACCATCAAAATATCTTTATATATGTAGGATACTTGTTGGCTGAAGTAGTTGTATTTTCCAATCTGTGTCAGTGATTGACCTTCGTTTCCAGATACAATTCAAAATTTCGAATAATGATTTACAACGCAGGTAAACAGGTTCTTTCTACTTAGAAAAAAATCTTCTGAGACTTACTATTAAACTTAGTTTAGCTTACACCAATTTTTTCAAATGGGAAGGCTTTGAAAATGAACATTCAAGAGCCTGGCTCTTCGAATTTAGACCGCCTCTCGATGTCTGCATTAGTTTTTTTTGTATTCATTAACGTTTTAGTGTGCTCGATTCTTAGCAGTTGTGTAGAATTTAATCAAAAGATTTTTGTATATTAGGAAAACGTTCTGTTGAAGGAAGTCGAACTTATTGAATGCCGAATGTCAGAATTAAACAAAACAAAGCATTTTGTGGTGTTCTTGATCAATGCTATTAATCGATATGTTTCATCTGTTTTTTCAGATAAAAAAACTAGCCAGGGTGGATCTGGGAACACCAGCAATTTAGAGGTCTTGCTGTTGGGTGTAGTTTTTGTCGTCTTACCCAGGACACACTAATTGTTGAGTATCTTGAAAACGGAATTGTAGCCACAGATTACGTGATGAATAGATAATGGGACAGTTTCCTTCGATTGCACTAGTCACAAGTGATAGAAGTTCTCTAACAGACAACTCCTCATAGAGAAATGAACAATCTCCTAAAATATTGATCAGTAAATTTATAATGTGGTGAATATGCCATTCAAATACACTTATGACATACAAGTGTTTCCACAAAATATGACCGAAAATATAGATTATTAAGTTACTATAAATTAGTCAAAATGCCCACACACAGACGCACAATTATATGCGCATGCGTGTTTTTACATACATAATGCATAGATATACATCCTCATATAAAGTGAAGTGCCAAAAATTAGAGACACCATTAAACGATTTGGCTTCGCCCTCTTCACTTTGTAGAGTTGGATTCATCCGGATGATACATGTATGACGTAATCGATATATATATGACGTGATCGATATATGTATGACGTAATAGTTCTGTTTCTTCTGAACAAAATCGCCTGTATAATTTCATGTTTTGGGAGTTGCATCAGACTACAAGAATATATATTATAACTAGCTTCACCGAAAAATCAGTTCCAATCGCTGAGTGAAAATTAAGATTTCAAATATTAATTTTGGGCTTTCATAAATATATATTTAAGTTTCCCTTTTGACGTTTTAAATTGCACTTAATTAATTTAAGTTGAAATGAATCACATATAAAAGTAAATTAATTTTTTTTTTTCATCCTTTTAATGATTAAACGTTAATACAAATGAAATTGTATGTCTTACTGTTTCTTGCTCTAAAGAATTGCTGGACATTTTTAAGAGTAGTTCTGTCAAGAATTTAATTTTATTTGTCTGCTTGTTTATTATTATGTGAAGCAAATTCTGTCTGGTCCGTCGTTGTATCTGCTATAAGAAGGCAAACAGAGACAACAATTCGCCAACCAGAAGAATATTTGATGCCTTGCATTATAACTGCAGCATACTGTCTCCAAGTGAGGTGTACCTCGGGGTGGTGTAATGGTTAGCAAGCTTGTCTCGCCAGAACAATTACAACTGTGTAGTGAGTTCGATCCTCACTGGGTATCCCATACTTTCGGCCTTGTGCCACGCCTAAGCTACGCTTGGAAAATCACCTCGAAGTGGTGTAATGGTTAGCAAGCTTGTCTCGATAAAACAATTACGACTGAGTAGTGAGTCCTTGTGCTACATCTGAGCTACGCTTGGAAGATCAATACTGTCTCCAAGTGTCTTCCTTCTGTTTACAAGTGATTCAACATTTGTTTCCAGAGCGAAGCACCGCTCCAAAAGCTATAATTAACAAATGCGTGGGTTGAAATTCAATGTTTTTCGCTCTGCTTAACTTTCCCACATTCTGCATGATATTGGCATAATATCCACAACGAAGTCGCAGCAAGTTACGTTACAATATTAGAGAGTATATTCAATAAAATGTTTTTCGTGTTAAGATGTTTTGTTAATCGTACTGAAGATAAAATTTAGATGCCCTAACTGTTGTTAATGTCTAGGTAAAAGTTTCTTAAATTCCTGTACGAATATTTGTTAAAAATTATCGTTCGTATTTTTATTACTCTTCTGCGCTACCGTACGTCGTTTGAGATAAGCCGTTTCTTCCAGTCACTTAAGTAGTCGGCACAAATTGTCAGAAATAAATGCAAAGCTTTTTTTTAGGATATTGCACCGTCACGTTTGTTCCCACATCTCTCACTATCTCTCTATCTTCTTCGCTCTCTCTCTCTCTCTCTTCCTTTCTCTCTCTCTCTTCTTTCTCTCTCTCTGCCTCACTCTCGCTCTCTCTCTTCCTCTTTCTCTCTCTCTCTTCTTTCTCTCTCTCTCTCTTCTTTCTCTCTCTCTCTTCTTTCTCTCTCTCTCTCTCTCGCTCTCTTCCTCTCTCTCTCGTCCTTCCTTTTTTTCTCTCTCTCTCTTCTTTCTCTCTCTCTTTCTTCCTTCCTTTTTTTCTCTCTCTCTCTTCCTCTCTCTCTCTCTCTTCTTTCTCTTTTTTTATCCGAAACTCTCCTTGTCGCTAAAATCAGCTAAAGAAGAACATATTTTAATTTTTTCGTAAGCTTGCATAAAATCGAATTTATTCTGCATTAATATAAAATAAATACGGATCGCTATAAGAAAATTCCTTCAGGTTCAATATGAGGAAGACAAACGTCCAAAATTCTTATTTATTCTTTCATTACAACAATTATGTGGAAATGCAATGATATTCTTGGTCTGTTTTATTATTCACTTAAGACTATGCATTTCTTCATTTTATTTCAATTATTTTTATGGCAACTATTCGAGCGGTTTTACATTTATTCTGTCGCCATGACTGTAAATCAAAAAATGTCGAGACAAAAAGAACCATTATAGATGCAATAGAAAGCAACAAAAATAAGATGGAAGAACCATTATAGATGCAATAGAAAGCAACAAAAATAAGATGGAAGAACTATTATAGATGCAATAGAAAGCAACAAAATAAGATGGAAGAACTATTATAGATGCAATAGAAAGCAACAAAAATAAGATGGAAGAACTATTATAGATGCAATAGAAAGCAACAAAATAAGATGGAAGAACTATTATAGATGCAATAGAAAGCAACAAAAATAAGATGGAAGAACTATTATAGATGCAATAGAAAGCAACAAAATAAGATGGAAGAACTATTATAGATGCAATAGAAAGCAACAAAAATAAGATGGAAGAACTATTATAGATGCAATAGAAAGCAACAAAATAAGATGGAAGAACTATTATAGATGCAATAGAAAGCAACAAAAAATAAGATGGAAGAACTATTATAGATGCAATAGAAAGCAACAAAAATAAGATGGAAGAACTATTATAGATGCAATAGAAAGCAACAAAAATAAGATGGAAGAACTATTATAGATGCAATAGAAAGCAACAAAATAAGATGGAAGAACTATTATAGATGCAATAGAAAGCAACAAAATAAGATGGAAGAACTATTATAGATGCAATAGAAAGCAACAAAAATAAGATGGAAGAACTATTATAGATGCAATAGAAAGCAACAAAAATAAGATGGAAGAACTATTATAGATGCAATAGAAAGCAACAAAATAAGATGGAAGAACTATTATAGATGCAATAGAAAGCAACAAAATAAGATGGAAGAACTATTATAGATGCAATAGAAAGCAACAAAATAAGATGGAAGAACTATTATAGATGCAATAGAAAAAACAAAAATAAGATGGAAGAACTATTATAGATGCAATAGAAAGCAACAAAAATAAGATGGAAGAACTATTATAGATGCAATAGAAAGCAACAAAAATAAGATGGAAAAGTCGTTAATATTTTTAATAATGATTTTCTTACAACTACGGAGTTTTTGAAAACTTTGAGACAATGCTTAAACTGCAAGATTATTTTTAATAACATGTCCTTCAATATTCTGTTAAATATTCTTGGTTACAGATTATCTTACAACCAAATAAGCAATTGCATCTACATGGAATTTGTCTGCATTCAATAAGTACATTTAGATTATACTTAAACATTGTCAAACAAATAGTAAACCATATTTCTGTTCTTAATCTACAAGTTCATTTATTATGTTTATATTTCTGAGATGTGGTATTATGTACACTATTTACATTATTCGGACGATTGTCCTCATCCTTATCACAACATAATAAATATGGCAACAACACCACTGTTACAACACCGGGCAAAAGTCATAAGTGGCCACCCAGAGACATTAAAGAAAGAATTGGTCAGTATAAGTAGTAACCCTACAACTACCCTGGGTACATCGCAGCAGCCAAAAAAAAAACTGGGATAGGCGGATACAAGAAGACGACAACAACACTCAGAAAACAGTCTGCCTGCCTTATGTGAAGGGGTTATCAGAGAAAATACAAAGAATCTGCGGTCCATATAACATCAGGACAGCCTTCAAATGCTGGACGACACTTAGCAGATATCTCTCCCGAGTAAGACCCCCTCATAGAGGAGAACATGACTAAAGACTGGAAAGAGTGTACGTCATCCTCTGCAGCTGCAGAAAGAAATATAAAAGGGAAACAGGCCGCCCCCTTAAGGTAAGGCTTCAAGAACACCAAAATCTGTAACACGAGGGGAAGTGGAAAAATCAGGCATGGCTGACCACATATGGAGAGAAAAGGGAGATCACAACCCTCTGTGGGGTCAGGTTGAAATCATAGACAAAGAACATCATTGGAAAATTCGTAAACTTAATGAATCAGCACATATGCCAGGCCACAAAAATCTCCTGAGCCGACCAAGCATAGAAATGAATACTGAAATCTGAAGCCTACAATAGCCGAAACGTTATGATAAATATGGCAACAAAGATGAGGACAATAGTCCGAATAATGCAAAAAGTTCATTTATTTTTCCCCACATCGACTGATTAGACCTTCTCTTGACTTCGCTTACCAATCTTTACTTTTCTTGATTTCTCTTTCTTCTTCCCGCTCGTTACTAATGTTTCTATTCTTAATTCTTCCACACCCTGAAGAACCTCTTGTGTCTGAGTCGATTTACTGTCTTGTATGGGTGATATCAATTAAAAAAGTAAGACGAAATTTTGTTCCATGCTGTAATGTTTATTGTGCAAAATACACAATTACGGCACAAGGCCAAAAAATTTGGGGGGGGGTTGTGGCTGGCCGTCATTAACTATCTTATACCAAGCTAATCAAGATCCATTCAATCGTTACAATTTGCCCATTCACCACAAAAACTCGTCCGTCACCAATCAATCCTCCATACACCATAATACCGCATCCTCACAAGGGGGTCCTATAAAACGCGCCCCATTTCATAAAAATTTAATGATAATGAATAATTATGTATAAAAATTTATGATGAAAAATAAAAGAGGAGAGAATGAACCACAAAACAAACTAAACATAAACACAAAATCAACTGATCAAGTGATGTTAGTAGGGCCCGTCTAACCCTCAAAAAACTCAGAGGCCGCTGTATTCTGTCCATGGGTCAAAATCAAGAAGCTCTCTCATTAAGGGAGTGGGAAAGGTGAAAATATAGACGGACATGGGGAATAAAAAACTGACCCAATCGAGATAAAAAGAGGGACAAAAACAAACTTAGGAGGTTGGGAATCTGGACTTGGATCATAACCAAAGAAGCAGCCGGAAACAAGCCTGGAACAACACTTACTCACATTAACTAGGAACACAAAAGCTCCAGAGGAAACCACTTCGATGTGACGTAGGTTGACTTAGAAGAGAAAATCAAGGCTAGCCCCGTTCAAACGAACCAAGCTCGCCTGTCATCCATCTTTCGCTGAAGACTGTCAAATGCAGGCGTTTTCTATCAGTTCTAATCTTTATCTTGAGCTGATGCTCAAAGAATCGGATCAGATCTTGATGAGAAAGACGGTTGCCTCGCTGGACTTCCTCCATTCGCATCGTCCAAATCACCATTCGGGTCGTGGCCAGCAGCCTCAGAAACACCATTCGTTTCACCCCGGAAAACGGGAGCGACACATTGTCACACGCGTATGCGCGATCAATGAGCACAAGCTGTTCGGGAGCGAGACGAGCCGTCAACTCGCCGTCATGGTCTAATGTGGGGCGGGCCCGGCGACAATGGTAGAAGGCGTGCGAAGCCGTTTCCTCTAAACCAAGGCCACACCGTTCAATCCGGGGTTTTCGATAGCGGTCAAACCGCGAGCTGGGGCGACAGATAATATGGAAAGGGAACACATCACTAACAATCCCCGCCATAATCGAATCTCCTGTCAATGCATGGCGTAGGAAAGCCAACCTCGAGGCGAGTTTGTGGCATTCCCAGCACCCCATGACACGGCCGTTGTGCACAGACTCCTCTGCCGGCCTGATTTTTGCGTCCTCTCCATAAAATGGAGTATAGTGAACGCTCGACTTGACCCCTGTCACCGTTTCGTACCGATCAAGTGCCTTCAGTACCGCCTCAATGTCGCTGCGGGACGACACGAAAGCAGATATGTCATCAGCGTACGCGGAAAGCCCCTCCAGAAACGGCGATTGCACGTATGGCCGGACTGCATGCCCTGTCACTCAGCCGGCGAAGGAGAGGCTCCAACGCCAAAACCTAAAATAGAAGCGACAGTGGAAAACCCCAACGGACCGACCTAAACAGCGCACCCCCCCCTGTACCGCAGCACTGTGGGAGCGATAGAGGAGGCTAATCCAGCAGCAGAAGTCAGTTTCGAATCCGGTGGCTTGCAGGACAGCAGCAGGGTAGCGATGGTCAACCCTATCAAATGCCTTGGACTGATCTAAATTGATCAGCGCGGCCTCATCGTCGTCTTTTACACCCTCTATGATCGTGCGAATCAGATGCAGGTTGCTCCCTCGCAGCACAAGTCTACTCGGGCCCCAACAGAGACCCGGCAACTGACTGCAAACGCTCCGGCAAGATCTTGGCCAAAATCATTAACTCTGTGTTTAGCAGAGATGTGGGCCGATAATTATCTGATTTCCCCCCAACACTCTTGCCCTTTTTCAACAGCGTGATCACACCCTGGTGAACCGGGGTGATCGACCCGATATCTATCGACGGGACCAAACTTTTCGATCAGATCAACCAGGCTACGATCGCCCCTTCTCCCGCTAGCTCCCCGCTCCCTATCTAACTTGGGGTCCAGGATGGCATCCAGTCCCCCATTAATTCTAGGCGCGTTTAATCCTCCAGGAACAGCCCCAACTGCCGAAAAAACGAGACCCACTCCTCCCGGTCGTTTGGGCGCATAAACCGCAACGTCTCAGAACGAACCACTTTTCGCGGCAATATCGGCCACGATCAACCGGCCCTCGGCATCGGTATGCACAAGGTTCACCTTCGCATCAAGAGACTCCTCTGGCCAGTCGGTTCCCATATGCTGAATAGACGACAAAGTCGTTAGACAGCACACACGCATCGACGTTGCAACGTGAGTCTCTTGGATCGCGGCGATATCCACGCTGAACGACAAGAGATCACGGAGCAGGCGGACAGCCTTACCCCGATCCCTCAAGCCATTCGCATTCAAACTGGCTATCTTGATCGATTAAGCCTGAAAAAATAACCAAGTGAGGAAAGAAAAAATCTACTCACATACAGGCCGGAAATCTGCATCAGTCAGGACCCCGAATGTCCTAGGCTCCTCACACCTAGCTCTGACGTCATTTGTCCTTCCGTCCGTGAGATAAGTCAATATAACGAGGGATGGAACATGACATGGACCCTCCCCGAACAATATTGTCTTAATTTCTTGAAATAGTCATCATCTGTTGTCAGCATTTTAATTTTGGGGAATGCTTCTTGCGCTACCACCAGATGCGCCCAAACTTTTAGGTAGCCTGGGGTAATCATTTGTGTAAGGGACACACCCTTACACAAATGATTACACCAGGAGCATCTGGAAAGTTTCTGGGGTCTTCAATGGATTTCCTATCTACCGTAGACATTTTACTCAGAAGGCCCAGTAAAGATCTTTTATAGCTTGACGGGCCTTTCTTAACTTTTTCCACGTCTAACTTGCAAATGTTTTCTGCGTCAGGGAAAAATCTTTTTTTTTTCTTTTTCTTTTCCCTGGCACGTTGGGGAAGAAGTAGAAGAGTGAGTGGGAGTGGATATTGAACTGGCAGGGGAGGTGGAAGGAAAGGGGGATGGAGCCCGAGTGTGTGAAGTGGGGAGGTTCCTAGGTTTGGGCAGTTCTACTGTAGATTGTCCTGGTGAGACCGGAACTGACGAATACCTATTGCCTTTTGGCAGACTTCTTCCTGCCATACTTCGGCCGACACGTTTCTCTACGGGTCTTTCAGCGTCCTCCTCCTCCTCCTCTTCTCTAGTTCCCTTCAAAGAAGAAAAGCGAGGGGGAGGCATTTCTTCCACCTCCATCTCTACTTCCGGTTGCTGCTGCTGCTTTTTTTGTTCTTTTTGTTGCTGTTTAGAGGTTGCTTTCGGTGATTTCTGCAGTTTCTGTTGTTGTTGCTGTGGCTTCTGTTGTTGTTGGGGTTCTCTTGTCGTTGCTGGGATTTCTGTTGCTCCTGCTGCTGCTTCTACCGTGCTGGTTTTTCCGGGGCTTGTGTGACTTGCTGTTGAGGGGAGGGTGGTTTTGTCACTCCCCATCTCACATCAGTCCAGGCACCCTGGGGGTACTTTTCCTTTTCTACTACCACTTCTGCTGCTGCTGATGTCGGTGTAGTTTTCGTGGGCTGTTCCACCTTCTACCTAGGGCACGACTTTGCCATATGCCCCACTGCATTACATGCCCAACAACAGGGCCTCCTTCCCTCTACAACGACAAACATTCTTTTTTCCCGGCACGTCAGAATATTCGGGATGTTCAAAAAGGTCTGTCTTGTGAGGACCACTTAAAGAACAATGTCTCCCGTTGCTACCCAAGACTTGTTTTTAACAGCACTCACGTCGTCAGCTGGAGAAAAATGCTCCGATCCTGTCCTCCGTAATGTCTAGTGGTACACCGTGTACTGTTATTTTTGTCCTCCTTGTACTCATGTATTCTGTCTGGATTCGTAAAGAGGACGTTAAAAGGATACTTCCTGCGAGCTGTTTAACTTCTTGCTCGGAAATGAGAAGATCCCACATCCCATTGCTTCTCCTTACTAACAACTTAGGCATAATTTTGAGGCTTTTTAACGTCCCTTCCATGCTTTCTCTGCTGACTCCAATAAGTCTATGGCTATTTACATTGGTAGTCAGCAAAAATATGGTTTTGGCGTTCACTGCTTCCAGGGCCTTCTCATTGCCTTGCTGGAATTTATCAAATTTACAACGTTGTTTCTCATAATACTTGGCATCTTTCTTCTTTTGGGTCACTCTCCGCTCACGCCCATTTTTCCGGTGGGGACGTATTTTCCACCTGCTCCGGCGGCGTAATTAAATTTTCGCTCATTGTGGCAAATGGCCACCACGCCATAATAAATAAAACTTGGCCTGTTTCAATATTTTTTTAATGCAGGCAAAAACAAAAATTGTGAACAGCCAAATAAAATGAAAAATGTGGAGAAAAAACAACAACAATAAACACGTAAGAAGTAAACCAAAGAAAAAGGTAAATAAAACAGGGGGTAAAAATACAAACAGGCCGCCTGACGATTGCGTTCAGCATGAAACAGCCTGTCGCCTCTGAGTGTTGACTTCAATATTCACTTATATATATATATAATTATTTATTTAAAAATATGATTCCAATATGCTACATAAGAGTTCTCATGTTTCAAAAGAAGAGCCGAAATCTTCAATATAATTATTTGAATTAAATTGAATTAAAGTACTAAGCTCTGTTCCATCTTCAAGCGAAATTTTTTCGGAATAACTTATTTCTGAAATTTACGCGTTTTATAAGCATATTCATTATTGAAATCAAAATTTCTATGGTAAGGGCTAGAGCAATTGTTTAAAGCAAAGGGATGTAAGGTGTTAATAATTTGTATCAATATCTCAGTTACATTCACAGATGTCAAGTCTAGGTAAGGTTGGGGTGTCTAAATTTAAAGCGGAAGACGACATCGTCCAGTCTGGTTAAGTGTCTATGGAGATTTATTTATTTTTTTATTTTATTTTTTTCTGAAAGGGTTTTGTGTATATAAAAACTGTCGTAAATCACTAACATTTGTTTTTTGACGACTTCATAAGGGGTTATCTTTTTTTTGTAGGACATTTAAACTATTTATTAGAACTATGGAATTTAAAAATTATTTTATTGTTTGTTTGTTTTTATGCTAATTATTCAATGAAAAAATCTGATGATGTCGGCAAAAAACCGTTAACACATGTCTATTGTTTAATAGATTTTTATTATTTAGAAACTTAATAATGTGTAGTTTTTCATGTAGGCATAAAGGGCATGGGTCATCCCAAGTTTTACAAGTTCTAGTTTTGTTTATAATTTTCCATTTTACTTTTGGTGTTTTATTCATTTCCTTCAAACGCGAAAAATATTTAGATAGAGGTGTCTGATTTCTTTTATTTATATTGTTGAAAGAGCACTTATGCTGCCTCCATCTGGTTTTAAATTCATTCTTCGTAGACCCAATGTATATCATATTAGTATTAGGGCTCTCAATGGATGAGATAGTACATTGGTATACCACAGATTTTACGCAGCATTTATTTTCCAATAGGCAGTCTTCTGGGTTTCTACAATCACATATTTTTTCACTATTTTTGTCTAATTTAAGTGTAGGGTTTTTATTAATACTATTTAAGCATGGGGGTTTGTTCAGGATTTTATTATTGTGTTTTTTTATTATACTTTCTAGATTTTCAGTGCAACTGTAACTTAATTTTAGGGTGTTTTTATTAAATATTTTACTAAGTCTACTATTAGTAGGAAAGTGTTTTTCAATTAAAGCTAGGAATTTCTGTCCTAGCTTAATACTAACCATTTGGTTGAACAGAGGGGTATACCAAATGATTTTTCTTTTCCTGTTTTTTTTTTTTCTGGTTAGTACAATTGTTTCTATAATTGATGTTAGCATTTTTGTATCCACTATTTTTTAGGACTGCGTTATAAAAATTACTGTGTTGTTGGAATATTTCTTTATTAGCGGAGTTAATGCTGATTCTATTCTCATCAATAGAGAATAGAATCATATTTTTAAATAAATAATTATATTTATGCTCTACTTTTGTATCGAGCACTTTTTAAAAAAAATAATAACAAAAATACTAAAGAACTTTGAATTATTTACCTAACGAGTTCTTTCCTATTTTCTATATATTTTTCACACACACACACACACACACACACACACACACACACACACACACACATATATATATATATGTGTGTGTGTGTGTGTGTTTGTATATATATATATATATATATATGTATGTATATATATATGTATATATATGTAGGTATATACATATGTGTGTATATACATATATATGAATATATATATGCATGTATGTATATATATATGTATGTATATGTATTTATATATATGTCAATATATATATATTTATATATATGTCTCTCTCTCTCTCTCTCTCTCTATATATATATATATATATATATATATATATGTTTCTTATAACTAGCATTGACTGATATTTGATATTGAATGCTGAAGTTTAAGGCCAAATAGATTTACTCAGTTTTAATATAATAATTCTTACATTCTGGATTAAAGTGGGATTAAACTGGATAAGCCTGTATAAGGCTTCTTAAAGTTAAATGTCTTGACATGTATAACTGCAGTACTAATTTCCTTCTTACCAAACTCGTCACGTGGTAAATATTTATTATGATTCATGAATTAGAAGATATTAGCCAGATATTTTAAAATTCCAGGCATTGAATTTCTGCACATCGGATTAGGCCATTAATAATTTCTTTTTCTCAATATGAGAAACACACATATGAGAAAACGTGACAAGAACACAGCAATTTTTTTTTCTCTTATCTTGATTTTAACAGACAGGCGCACGTAGCATATAGTAGCATGATCGGATTCACCGAAGTGTTTCCTCCAAATGGATTTAACGGTTCTATGGAGGTGAACATGTGGGAGGTTCAAGTGTGAAAGAAAAAACGCTACGAATCGATGCGTGGAAAAGGGGTGGACATGCCATGTGCTACCATGTGCAGTGGATTCCTTGGACGGTCAATCGTTTTCTTCCTTTCCAAGGTGGGCATCAATGGCCGGTGCCTGAAGAGTGTTTCACATCGTCTCCATACCACAGTTCAATAGACATCGAATTGGATCTGGTCAAGATCCCAAAATAAATAAAGTTAATTAAAACCATGCTCACAACACAATGCTACTTCCGATGTGAAATACATCTGTTTGCCTTCCATTTGTACGTCATTGATGCTTTTCATTACGAGTGCGTTGTGTTTTCTTTTAACGATCAAAAGCAAACGCTTCTACTGAACATAGCTTTGGAAAATTTGACTTGAGGTAGCATAAAAATCATAGAAACAACGAAAAAAATAACCTGTCAGGTGGTAAAAGCTGTTGGTGGCCTTAGGTAACGAAACTGTATTATCTCCCCTGGTCAACGGCTGATAAGAGGCTATGGTGAATTCAGTTTTTTTTGTTTTTTAAGCATTACGCCCCAAGTAAGGCGTGAAGCCACTAGGATGCAGGGGGTTGCAGAAGATTTGGAGCGAGAGCAGATAGGAGTGATAGAAGAAAGGATTAGGAGAGGGATAGTGGATAGACTAAGGTAACTGGAGGTGTCGATTGGCATTAAATTTGAATAATTGGATATTATAGCTCTCAGGGAAACAGTAATTGGGAAGGGTGTTCCACAGGTGAGAGGTGCGAGGTATGAAGCTATTGGAGTAGAAGAGACGGCTACATTTAAAAGTTTCTACAGTGAAAGGGTGAGAGCGGGATGCCAGCCTCGTAGGGCGCTTGAATTCATGGAGTCTGGGAACCAGTGAAAGCAGCTCATCGGAGCCATTACCATGAAAGTATTTGTAAAAAAGACAGAGAGAGGCGACGGCGCGTCTGTGAGAGAGTGACTGCAGACGAGACGCCAGATCAGGGCCAATTAGATTACATATCCGTCTCTGGATCTTGTCAAGAGCTCCGAGGTAAACAGAAGGTGTCCCAGACCATATATGGCAGCAATACTCCATGCAAGGGTGAATGGTTGATTTGTATATTTGAAGTATCGATTCCAGGGAGAAGAATTTCCTGGCGCGGCACAGAGAGCCAACTTTCCTCGCGGTGGACGAAGCAATTGACTCAATGTATTTGTTCCATCTCAGGTCAGCAGTCAACCTGAGACCGAGCAGACGCGGAGAGTTGCTCTCAAGAAGTTGACTATCAGACATTCTAATGGGGGGGGTGGCAGAGAAGGATCTCTATGGTGATTTAATAGAGTACTTTTTCAACATGTACTGAAGTGGCTATTCATTATAAGAGTTTTCAAACACTGATTTTCTCTGTAAATTGTTGGAATTGCGAGTCACACTTTTAGTGGATGAAAGAAAAGTTCCTTCTGTTAATAAAAGTAATTATTGCTCTAATGTCCACTTTAGAACTCATAGATATCCGGTTGTTATTGATTTGTTAAAAAAAAATTGAGACAATCTATGGTTATAATTCAATGATATTTGAAAGAAGCATCTTCATTTTGTCTTTTTTTATCATATCGGTTCTGTCGTTCGCAAAATGCTGGAGAATACAATTTCAAGACAAATAAAAGCAATGTCGTTCATATCATTTGTCTTTTCGTTAGTATGGTTTGTTTTGTTTTACGGCATATCAACACCTCAAGGGGTTATTTAATGCTGACAAATTTTTTATTGGTGGTAATATTTTTTCAAAAATGTACTGCTGGTAATAATCTTTACAAAAAAGGTATTGTTGGTATTAAAACCTATTTTTATACTTTCATAGTGTTTTGACCCCTTTAGTGGGGTTAACTATTCGCCCGTAGCTGGAACCTTAACCCTGGGTTAGGGTGGATCTGGGAACAATAGCAATTAAGAAGTGGTTCCACGCTCCATAAAACCTTCTGATCAGAAGTCTTGCTGTCGAATGTAGTTTATCGTGTTACCCAGAACGGATCTTTCTTCTCTGATACAACGCTTTCACAAGCCAGTCTTTTATATATCTTATATGTATCTTTGATATATCTTTTATACGGTCTTTTATGTTATCTCCTTGTTTTCAGTAATTACGTGAACTTTTGTAAGGTTGTTTTAAATCTGTTTTCATTACTTATGATAGCTGGCAAATTTATACCGTAGGAAAAAGAAATGTATTTTTCATGAAAAGTTTGCCATTTTGAATATGAATAAGTCTTTCCCGCAGACTAGGAGTGTAATTTTGCATCAGATATTCCCTGCATCTTACATAAGCTTTTAAAAATGTGTTATCCAAAATCGTCTGCATGCCATTATCTGAAATTCGACATGAAAGTAAGCTGCAGTTGGTTAGAATGAAATTCTTAACTAAACAATATCCAGGTTAGCATTTATCCGTTCTACGGAAATTCAACAAAAATAAATCAGCACCAGAATGCCAACGATCTGACTGTAAACGGTAAATTCCTTTCTCTACTGAATGGTTTTACGTTGACTAATTTAAGAAGTATGTTACGTTTGGCTCCTCTACGATAATGTGTTTATAAGGTACATGGGATTATAGTCTTATTTGATCATACTTCATCATATCTGATGGCTTTTATTCAATTTATTGTCTCTTCCCTGTGGACATCATTCTGAGAACGAAGATCGATCCGAATGAGTTGAACTTCCAGGTTTTTATATTCTTTGACACTGATTCCTTACACCTTCAGAGAAACCAAAAATATATGTTTCTTTTTCAAAATGTGTTTCTGATGCTGAGATACAAAGCAATATAAAAAATTGTGGATCGGTTATTTCTAGATAAATACTTGTTCAAATGCATTTATATTAAAATAATGACTTCTAATTATTTATTTCATGTTCCTTTTGATGATTTGAATTTCATAATTACTTGAATATTTTGCACATCTACACGTTTATTGTTTATATGTTTAGGATAAGACTCACGAATAAAGAAAAAAAAATAAGGATTTCTCTTGTTATAACAATTTCAAAGGATTTACGAATATGCGTGTTTCTTACGGCAATGAGTGCGATATATTTTTTCTATTTTAATTCAGCCAGTTTGTACGAATGAAGAATTTAACTCCGAAAAACTAATAGAAATAGTTTCATCAAATGCTTTTTGAAATTATATATATACATATATATATATAAACATAAATGAAATCAGTAGGAATTAAATATAAATTCAAACGTTGATACATTAATTTAAAAATAGGGATCCATACAATAATAGAGCGATATCTCTTTATTATAGGATATCACATTCGAACACATGTAACAATCCCCACCCCTAAAAAAGGAAAAAAATGTAATAACTTTTACTTAGCATATGATGATGTTATTGATGGGCATCGAAACATGGATGCATTGATGTAGTGGTTACATATGTCCGAAACATGTATATATATATATATATATATATATATATATATATATATTAAAATTTAAAATTATTTTATTTATAATTTTATATATATATATATATATATATATATATATATATATATATATATATATATATATATTTTGTATATTTTATATATTATATATATAATTTAGAATTATATTTGCTCTACTCTGTATTGAGCAGTCTTTTAAAAAAATAGTATTTTTGGGCTATTGGAATTTATTCCATATGTACCAATCCTATACTTGGATATATATATATATATATATATATATATATATATATATATATATATATATATATATATGTATTCACCGTTTAACTTTACCTTTCCTGTAAGATAGACAAGCCTCTCTTGAATACACCGGTTTATAAACGCTTAACAAATAAAAGTAATGTTAGTTAGTTATCAAGTTTGTGTTAGCATGACACAGGGCCATGAGTGTGGAGTACTCATCGTGTTCTGATTGAAAATCAAAGTCACTTCAGGAGCAATGGACAACAGAATTTATTTCCTAAATCTGCTGCCCAACAGTGACACACGTCGTGTTAGATTTTTGCATAAACGATTCACTTGCAAACTGTCTCTAAGTACTGCTAACCAAAAAAAAAAAAAAATGAAGCTCACTATTTCAGTTTGACAATCAGTAAATGTACATCACTTTACTGTGTCTCTTAAAACATGGATGAATAAACCGAAACAATACACAGGAGAAGAACTGACAAGAAGAAACATTTCTGTTCAATATTTAAGGGGTGTAGCTTTTTATCATTTGTATTTCAATAACAAAAGACATTTATTCAAAATCCGAAGAGAGAAACAAATATAGATTTAGATGTGAAGTTTATGCATTTAAACTTCGTAAAACAACGCTAACTCTGTACCTATCTGTCTATCTCTAAATATTCATATATATATATATATATATATATATATATATATATATATATATATATATATATATATATATATACTCGACTCTCTGGTCGAATACGACATATGAGGGTGAAGCAGATCGGTTCCTAGGTAATCGACAGCCCGACAACAGCACATGAGATTTGATTATAGTGGTGAAGGTTTCGTGCAGGACCATCCACACTTTTTGAAGGGCCGACTACAGAGACCTGGTACACTATGTGATACAGAGTCCCCAAACGACCCTCCGCAGGTTTTGAATTCAGAGTTGTCCTTCTACTAGGCCGGTTGCCATCCAAGGCTATAGAACCCAGTCTGTCCTGCTATTTACCCATAGCTGGAGGGAGAAGAAAGAGGATTCACACTTTTCACAAGGGTGTTAGCACGTAAGTGAATGTAATGGATTCGACTGAAATTCGAACTCGGCTCTCCGATCTGTAGTAATCTTTGGTATAATCCAAGTGAGTCCTATTAACACAATATAAAATTTGAAATATTAAATTTTAAAACTTACTTACAAAGAGCGCTCAATGTTTAAATTTAAAATTCGTAGGTGAAATGGTCATTAACTAATCGCATCTTAAATCCAGTTTTAAGAAAAAGTAAGTATATATAAATATATATAGTTATCCACAGACAGACGGTTTCGCAGCTCATCAGTGTGGCTAGACATCTGCTTGCCTCTAGCTAGAATCAAAACCTGAATGAATAGTCATCAGTCGGGTATTCTACCACTAAGCCGTTGGCGCACGGCGACATGAAGGTGAATTTAAGCGCATTTATTTTTAGATAAAACACACAGTGACTGAGAGAACTCGATTCGATTTATCGAAGAGTCTTGCATTATTAGCAGTAATAGTCACTGTTTACAAACCCACACTTCCTCCCCAGAGAGCTCAACCGAAATAAATTTTTCAGGAGCATATATATATATATATATATATATATATATATATATATATATATATATATATTAAAATCAATTCACCCCAAGCAAGGTGATAATGTCGCTAAGATCCTAGGGGTTTACTGGACTGAAAGAGGATGAAATGACATTAGAAATAACAGGAAACCTAATCCTAAACAAGAAACACAGAATAAACCTCTACCCCTGTTCAAAAGGCCGGAGATGATATTGACCCACACGATAGGCGAACCTATATACTCCTACTGAGGAGACAATAATTAGTGAATAAAATTACAGAGTTCAGGTTGATTTTTTAAGAGTTTTAGTCATGTTTATTTTTATATCAGGTATTTTAAAAGGATCCATCTTTTAGCAGATAAATTCAACTGACAAATGGACATATAAACATCATTAAAATATATATCGGCAAAATAAACGAATAAAAACTTTCATCTCAAATATTCTGCAGAAATACGGTGGAGTTATGGATAACGGCTCGGATTGAGAAATTGAGGAGCCGAGTTCAAATTCCACTCGAATCCATTACATTCACTTACGTGTTTGGGAAATGTGTGCATCCTTTTCTTCTCCCATTCCCGTCAGCTAGGGTAAATCGCAGGATAGACCGGGTTCTGTAGCCTTGAATAGCAACCAACAACCAAATAGCAAGTCGTGTATCACTCATGGCACATAACTGCCTGACTAGTATAACTAAGCAATGGAGCGTGGAATATAATGAATGAAGAAAATATATATATATATATATATATATATATATGTTGATACTTGCCATTAAAACCTATGGGGCAGTCATAACATTAGCATACAAAAATGACTATACTCAAGCAAGTCAGGCATTCTTTCTTTTACTGGTATGATGGAACACATTGCCTATATAAGAAGCTTGTCCCCACAAAATACTGATGCTTTAATATTTAGTCTGGTTTGGAGAAATAGTTAAAGCCAAAAATTTTTCAGCGATCCTTCGTAATTGTAACATGAAGATGAGGTCAGTTTGAAATAATTATTTTTGGTGTTTTTTTTTTTTTTTTTGGCTTTTTGCTTTTAAGATTCAATAGAAATTCTCGGATCAGAAGAATACAATTAAGTGAAAGTTTCAACCCTATTACCCATGAACGTTTTTGCTATATGTTTTATGTTATTTCGGAGAAAGCCGAAAAAAATAATTTTACCTTAGAATTGTTTGAAATATTTGAAAATTTTCTACCAGCATTTCGCCATATTGTAAAAATGACGAAGCAACTCCCATTCATTATTTGTTCTTTGTTCCTTATATAAATAACGAATAAATAAATAATGTGTAGATTTTTTAGCCTCCAAATTCGTTTGTGAGCTTTTCAGATTCCAGCCCTTTTATACATAAAATTATCATTGTCATCTAAAAATATAATATTTTTAGATTTCTATAAATCATTCACTAAAATCCAAGTTAGTCTTCCGTTGATTAACGACTTACTTTTTATAAAATATTCGCTTTCTTTTGTTTATAAAATATGCACGTACAGATAGACATCTCTATGTCTGTCTATCTACCTATGACAATATCTTCAAATATGTCTGTCTGAATATATTGATATCTATGTATGTATGTATGTATGGATGCATTTATCTATCAATCTGTCTATCTATAGTTAACGACGAAATTATTCGTACACCCATCAACTTTGAATATTTTTATCCATTTCTCAGAATCTAATGCCCATATGATGCCAGTTTTTTTTACATGTTAATAAGCACAGAAAAAGGGACATAAAACTCAATTTTCAGAACAATAGATTAAATACAACAAGTTTGACAGGCGAATTATGAAAAATAGGAAAAGACAAAATTATTCGTACAGTATGAAAAATAGGGAAAATTGAACAATTTTCACAATATTATCGTCAATAGCATGACCTCTCATCTTTATTACTTGCTGCATCGTTTTCTAAAGTTTGTGATGAGATTTCTTTTCTGGACTTTTCTTCCATTTTTCAATGTTTACACGTGGCAGACGATTTATACGAACGTTCAATTCTTGCCATAGATTTTCAATAGGACTCAAGTCAGGACATGGAAGAATCGTAATCGTTTTCTGAAGCCACGCATTCACTGATTTAGACATATGTTTAGGATCATTATCTTGCTGGAAAATAAATCGCCGACCTAGATGAAGATTTTGTGCTGAGTTTTCATCCAGAATTTTTATATAGTCTGCAGATTTTATTATTCCTCTTATTGGAATTAATTGTCCAGTTCTCCTTGAGCTAAAACAACCCCAAAACATCATCGAGCCACTTCCATGTTTTAATGTTACCATCGTGTTCTTGCGCAAAATCTTCTGTATATTATTTCGTCCAAATAGCTCAATTTTTGTTTCAACACTCCATAGTACTTGTTCCCAAAAGCAAAATATCTTTGTCCAAGAACGTTTTGGCAAAATTAAACCGAGCAACAATGTGACATGATTTGTGAAGACGGCTTCGTTGTGGTCGGTTTCCACACAACCCATTTCTATTTAAACAACGTTGTATTGTGCGTGTACTTACGCTGATAGATATTCTATCCAAAGTTTTGGCGATGTCTTTCAAAAAATTCTTGGCTTTATATTAACCTCGCGACACAGTTTTCGTGCAGTTCTCGGTGATAATTTCGGTTTTCTTACACGCCCAGGAAAATTCTCTCTCGTGCCAAACTTTTTAAAATTCTTTATAACGGATTGTGCCTTAGATCTAGAGATAACTAACCGGTTTGAAATATTTACAGTGGAGGCTTGTATTTCACTAAGTCTGTCCTAAAAGAGTCCGACGTACAAAAACGTTAGGAACTTGAAATAAGAGTTAATGACGCAGCAATCTAGTTGTGATGGTTGATACTTCAATGTCCGACATCGACTGACTCACTCAACACCACTGAGACCAACTGGCCACTGCTACTACTACTTATTATCTGTGGGAGAGTCTATTACAATAGAATAGGTATTATGGTATAACAGGAAGTTAATAAGTTTCTGTTAACGCTAAGTTCCTTTGTCTTCCCCATTGTGTTGTTAATAATAATAACAATGGTGACACTCTATGCACCACGTGATGTTCTTAGCTGAAATTATTACTAATGTTCTACTGAATAAATAATTTACAAGGCTTCAGTGATAAAATAATTATGTAATTTACTTATACTTACACGAATTAATCAATTTAAAAGGATATTTTCTACTGTACAAATAATTTTGTCTTTTTACAGTTTTGCATAATTTGACTTGTTGAATTTAACTTATTATTCTGAAATTTGCGTTTCATATTCCGTTTTTGTGCTTATTAACATATAAAAAACTGGCATCATAGAGACATTATAATCTGAGAAATGAATAAATAATATTCAAAATTGATGGGTGTACGAATAATTACCTAGTTGACTGTATGTTTTTCAGTGTGGTCATTTCTATCTATCTATCTATCTATCTATCTATCTATCTATCCGGAGGCAGAGAGTTGACTAACACAGCTGGAGACGAATCTCGTACTGCAGACCACCGTACAGTATTTACTACTGTAGTTATGTGAATGGGGACATAACCCATAATCGTCCGTAGGGATGCTACAACAGTAAGTAAGAAGAACATCTTAATACTCAGTCTTGTACTTGCAAATCTAGAATCTTCACCGTTCTTGTTTTTATCACGGCATCTCAGCCGATAAATTCTTAGATCTGGGTATCAACAATTCTGGCAGACAGACAGACGCGACCCAGAACTAAATCCAAAGAGAATCCAGCACTATGTGCAATTTAAAAGCACATGTCTGTTCTTCTAGAATATTCATGAAACACTGACGATACATTACTTTTTTTTACTTATGAAAAGTAGTTACTTTTATGGGAGAGGATTCTACTGAAAATATCTACACACGCGGAGCTGAATTGACGCCTTTGATCAGATGTCAGAGAGAATAAAACAGGATCTCCATCTGAGATATGCTGAAGAATTCATATGTGATGATGAAAAAATATATATATATTGATTTTGATGCGAGATAAGTTTATTTTCCTTCTGCTGTAGCGGAATCCTTTTAAAGTCCAGCATATTTTCTCTAGACACGAAATTCACATCTGAAAAGCTGTATCAGTCGGTGCGTGTGAAACCTGATAATATCAAAATAGTTGACGATCTGCTTCAGAAGCTTTATCAGCCGGAAAGCACACAAAGAAATAGTCAAGCAGTTGGTCAAAGTGTTACCGGAAAGAATCAACAAGATATTTCAGGTTCAGAGTTAGACATTTGCACATGCGTATACATGCATATGCATTGGGCGCATGCTCAGCTTTTGATTCAGCTTAGTCTGAACGCAGTTATTTGATTTATGTTCGCAGGCATTGATGTCTGGATGCTTGTATTTGATGTCTGGGTGCAGGTATTTGATGTCTGGGCGCAAGCATTGATGTCTGAGTGCAGGTATTTTTATCTGGACACAAGTATTGATGTCTTGGCGCCGGTATTTTATTTCTGGTCGCAGGTATTGATGCATGGGCGCGGGTATTTGATGTTTCGGTGACCAACAACACAGTCTTTCGGTGTATTCCATTTTGCTGTACAATTATTTCTTTGACCATGTCGAGATTTTCTAGGAGTATCCGTTTGTAAATATATAAAGAAAAAATAATATAAGAAAACACGACGTGATGTGGTGTTGTAAAAAAAGATAGGAAAAGTACATAACTTTTTTCTCTGTGTTAAAGAAGAAATTAAAGCACACTATTTACATTGTTCGGACTATCATCCTCATCTTTGTCGCCATATTTATCACAACGTTTCGGTCTTTCAGTATCTGTCTATATTTCTGAGATGAGGTATTATGTACATTATTTATATTGTTCGGACTATCGTCCTCATCTTTGTCGCCATATTTATCACAACGTTTCGGCCTTTCAGTATCTGTCTATATTTCTTAGATGAGGTATTATGTACATTATTTATATTGTTCGGACTATCGTCCTCATCTTTGTCGCCATATTTATTACAATGTTTCCCTCTCCAACTTCTCCACCGCCTTAACCAGAGTGGAATTAACAGGAGATAACTGATAATTGACATCCATTTGACATGGCACGTGGAACTAGAACAGTCTACCCCATTGAGCGAAATAAAGGGTTCAGTTCGACATTCCAACCACCTGAAGAAGGCCGGAGCGTACAACGGCCGAAACGTTGTAATAAATATGGCGACAATATGGTGGACAATAATCCGAATAATGTAAATAGTGTACATAATACCCAATCTCAGAAATATAGACAGATACTGAATAGCTGAAACGTTGTAATAAATATGGCGACAAAGATGAGGACAATAGTCCGAATAATGTAAATAGTGTACATAATACCTCATCTCAGAAATATAGACAGATACTGAAAGGCCGAAACGTTGTGATAAATATAGCGACAGAGAAATTCCAAGAAATAAAGAAGTCTTTGAAGACTCCATCATTGCTACTCTAAGGACAAATTGTGAAATCAAAAACATGATCGCGAGTACCATAAGAGAGCTCCCAGTTACTTTGGCCGACATAAAAAGGGAGTCTCGAGTGGATGAATTCATTCAATCTATAAAAAGCAAAATTCGCAATAAAGACACCAATGTGCCTGAAGTTTTCTCCCTCTGCGATGATGCCCTACTATACAATGACCGCGTAGTGATTCCAAACAACTGTAGCTGTATTAAGTTACAGTTCTGTCGAACTCTCTGCATTAGCAGAGAGGAACCCGGACGAAGCTTTGCCGAAGAGCAAGGTTTCGTTCGGGGTGGTTGCCTAGGCGGGTTCGATGGCTATATTTTTGGCCGAGCCTACGGGCTCGGGAAACCCACATTAAAATCGGCTTTGTGCCACATTCAATCCTCGTGGGGGAATAGCTAAATATTGTAGTGATTCCAAACAGCCTACAAAGAAAAATCCTTTTTACATGGGACATCCGGGGAAGAACCGTACGAAAAGCCTCATGCGCTGCTATGTTTATTGGCCAAACATGGACAAGGACATAGCAGACATGATAGAATCATGCAAAGGATGCGCGCTCGCAGCAAAAGCTCCAACCACGACGCGCAAACGATGGCCAAACACAGACCATCCATGGCAAAGAATTCATATCGATTTTGCAGGGCCTATAGACAACATGCACTACCTTATTGTTGGGGATAGCCACTCAAAATGGCCTGAGGTCCTACAATGCAAAAGTCCAACCACAAACTGCACGATCGGATTTCTACACGTGCTATTCGCGCGTTTTGGCGTGGTAGATTGTGTAGTTACAGATAATGGCACTCAATTCACATCAAGTGAATTTAGAGACTTCTGCAAGTCATATCAGGTGGACCACATTACAACGCCTCAGTACCACCCTAGGTCGAATGGCCAGGCCGAAAGGTTCGTGGACACTCTTTAAAAAAGGCACTAGGCACACCGACAGATAGAGCATTGCAACAGTTTCTGCAGGTGTATCGGATAACCTCTAATCCGAACACGCCTATGGGAAGCTCGCCTGCAGAAACAATGTTCGCAAGGAAAATCAAGTCTGTCTTTGACAAACTTATTCCACGGCAAGCAAAGTTAAAAAAAAAACGTATCGCCTCATAAGAAATTTTTCAATCCTGGCGATAAAGTCTTTTTCAAGGCTTACAAAAACAACATAACATTCTGGGAAGTAGGCACCATAAAACAAAGAATTGGCGAACTGGTCTATATTGTCTAAGGACCGAAAAACACTCACAAACGCCATTGGAACCAGCTCAGAAAATGCCGTTTGAAGGTATCGGAGGAATCATTACAAAATAGCTGTGAAGAGCCGATCGACGTAATTTTCGATCACTTCGATCTTGACACGCCCCAAGTCTCTCCTGAAGTGCGACGCTCAGGAAGGAAAAGGAAATTTACTCAACCGCTCGACATAAATCCCAAGAGAAAAACGTATTAACAGTTTTGTTTTTTCTCTCCTTTTCAAAAAAAAAAAAAAAAGAGAAAAAAAAAAGAAAACTCTTGGAAGGGGGATGTCGTGAGACCTTAACATACCTACAACATGGACTCTTCCAGGGCTATATAAAGTATGCGATATAACACTCTAGGAGAAGAGGAGGAAAGAGAGAGAGAGAGGGTATTCTAATACCGTAGTATCAGCCGCGTACGACTACCAATATTGGACACTAGTACATAGTAAGCTCCACTTACACTTACACTATCTTTGTAACCTTTTTGTTTAATATATCTTTCTTATCTCTAATCCGTGTTCCGTGTTTTCCTTCCGTGATCCTAACTTTGGGTCTACATCAAGGTGCTACCACCCTAGGTCAGGGTGAACCTGGAAACACCAGCAATTAAGATGTGGTTCCACGCTCCTCAAAACCTCCTGGTCAGAGGCCTTGCTGCTGGACGTAGTTTATCGTCTTACCCAGGACGCGGATATAGTTTATCGCCATACCCAGGACGAACCTTCCTTGTCAAGAAATGGTATCTGCCTTCGCTAAAAGCCAGTCGACTGCTAGTACACACAAAACATCCGTCTTTTTGTCAATAATAGACGACGCATACGACATTTGCGAGGGCTTGAATTTCGATAATAAACAGAAAAATTGGAAGTAGTAATAATGAAATTTGAAGAATATTTTGTTCAAGAAACCCATGAAGCGTACAAAGCTTACAGATTTTATATTCGAAAACAGGTAGATTCGGAGAGTATAGAGGCATTTGTCGCTGCGTCCCGGCAGTTAGCAAAAGGCTGCAATTTTGGGAAAATGCAAGACAGGCTAATTCGGTATCAAATGGTTGTAAGGGTTAAAGATGATAAAGACAAGGAAATGTTGTTTCAAAGATAAAACACGACAAATGTATAGACAGTGGCAGGGGCAATGAAACTTCTAAGCAACAAACTCAAGATATTTCTTTAGGCACAAATGCAACAGAAGCAAATGTGAGCAGACTGACATCAAATATAAAAAGAAGCCCCAAGATACAGGACGCCATAAAAGATATAAAAATAAATCTATACACTCTGGAAATATTCCATCTCACACTCAAAATGAATACGCAATAAAAATGCAATTTGCCGAAAGTGCTCAAGAAAAGGACATTATGCAAAAACGTGTAGGACAAGCAGGTTTCAAATTCGAGAACTGAGGGAAGAAGAACCACAATAAGTCTTTGGGTTTGTTATTGCTAACGATAGAATTAACGCGGTCACAGAAGAAGCCTGTAAAGCCGGAGTTAAAGTAACTACAAATCTATGAAGTAAAGTAATTAATTTCAAATTGGATACTGGAGCAGATATAATGGTTGTCCCCAGTTGTTTTAGAAAAAAACTCTCCAATTATTCAAAAATGTAACAAATAGCTGTACGACCAGTTTACCACCAGATAAAAGTTGTCGGTCATGTGGAGGCTTTATTAGAAGCTCCAAAAGCAATGTATAAACAGGATTTGTTTGTTATTAAAAATTTTAGGGACCAATTACTGGGGCACCAGCAATAAAAGCTCTTAACCTAATGGGGAGGGTGAATTCTATGAAAAGTGAAAACCACAAATATAGAAGAGAATTTCCTGAACACTTCACAGGCATTTGTAGAATATATAAAGAAATATTTTTAAAAGAGTCGGCGCAGACAATGTCTATAGCAACTCCTCGGCGAAAAAAAGTCTCAGGAAGTGTTACAATGTTTAGAAAAAGAAAATATTGTAGGTTGCGTAAAAACACCAAAAACTTCACCAGCAGTCGTAAAACCTGCTTCACGTAAGAGAGTGAAATATCTTTCACCTGAAGCGAAGGACTAAACAGCCATCATCAACAAAAGTTACCAACCCGCAAACTTTCAATACATTACAACATCAATCAAGACCTGTTTTTAGTGTCAGTTACTTGGAGAAACCGCGTCCAACTGAATTGTCAGGCGATCAACACAAGTCCAAATAATTGAAATGGAAAACTGATTTCCAATGGGACCAGACCGTTAGTTTACATCAGATATGGTCGCAATGTTCGACTTTCTGATTGAAAGGACATTTTTATAAAAAATGTCGGATGTGGAGTAATCTACAGTTACCTCCCTTGTTAAGAAATGATATCTACCTTCGTTATAAAAACGGAGCATCAATGAGGAGGGCGAACAATTTAACTTCTACGTGTTAACGAGTTTGGACGTCAAAACAGTCAAAGACTTCATCTTCTCTTCTTTTCCCTCTTGTATTTTAATACACTTAAATTACGCCACATGGTGTCAGGGAGAACTTGTGCCACATGGTCCGAAAGAGAATAGACATTAGAATATACAAGTGGGCTAACAAAATTTCCAAGTAATTGTAAGTAAAGTCATTTATTTATTTTCTTTTTAAATTGAAAGGCCCGCCCTAACAAAAAAAAAAACAGTCTATGTGGATTAAAACACCAAATCCTTCACCAGCAGTAGTTGTAAAACCTGCATCACCAAGGTCTGTTCTAAATAAAAAATTTACATACTTTTATATATTTAATTAATTCATTGAGTCTTATAGAAACTTCAACAGAATGCAGAAAGGACTGGACGGACGCATCAGCAGTGCGCATCCACTACCGAGAATTGAAACCCTGACAGTTAGGTTGTCAAGCAATCATCATACCAACTGTTCTAATGGGCCTCGGTGTTTTATTTTCTATTTTTATTTGTTGTATTTCGTCTATTCAACCGGGGTAATTTGTTTATTATTTGCTTGGGTTAATTCATTTTACTTGTTTTTTATAGGATAAAGAAGGTATCTTTTATAGGATAAGAAGGGATCTTTGACACTACAATGGGAAGTTTTGACGGTTTGTAGACCTGCGAAATAATAGATATATATATTTACTACACGAACTAAGCAAAATAATGGATAAAAATGACACAGGACTCTACAGAGACGAGGGTCTCATAATCTTAAGAAACAAAACACAGACAAAACTCGAAAATCAATAATAGAGATTTTCAAAAATAACGGATTTGACATAGATGTTACTTTCTAGATGTTACTTTCAACCTAAGAAAAGGCACATATAAAACATACACCAAACCCAATGATAAACCACTCTATATACACACATCTTCCAACCACCCGCCTTCTATAATCAAACAGATACCAAAATCGATTAATCGCAGGCTTTCCGACAATTTTTGCAACAAAACCATATTTAACGAACCTAAGAAAGACTACGAAACAGCTCAAAATATTAGTGGATTCTGGGAAACTCTCACATATTCACTACAGAACACAGAATGGTCACCAGGAAGAGAAATATCATGTGCTTCAATCCACCCTACAGCAAAAACGTAAAAACAAACGTAGGTAACCATTAGATTTAATAAAACTATATATAATTAAGCAAAAACAAGTAAAATAAGTGACCTACGCAGATCCCCCATTCAAAACTTTTCTACGTTAATAAAACATAGATAACCGAAAAGAATATATAAATAAATATAAAATAAAAAAATGAAAAGAAAAACAAGTGAAATGAATTAACCCAAATAAATAAATAAACAAGCCACTCCCGCCAAAATAACCGCCAGAATTGATTACCCATAATACACCATTGGTCCATATATATAAATAATCGCGGAAAAATCCAACACTCGCGGCCTGAGGATTTCGTCCAGCATAAAACAGCCTATCGCCTCTGAGTGTTGACTTCAATGTTCAATTATATATATATTTTTACAAATGATCTAGGACAATTTTTCACTGCTGAATCTGAAAATGACACCCGTTTTTCTCAATCAGGTCATGTTTTTATGCTATGTTAAGTTTTTAAAAATGCAATCTTATGAATAAATCTAGTCGATTTTCGATAATAAAATGCAATCTTATAACTAAATCTAATCGATTTCGAATTTTGTGGCATTATCTACTGAATTGTGTTAATAATTCTCACACAAAATAAGTTTTTAAGAGAAAGCACTTGTTTTCTAACACAATTTATTGATTAAATATTAGAAACATCGATTATAATAAATTGAATGCCATACATTGATAAATGTAACTACATGTAACTGGGTGTTACATCATCATAGTTCAAAATTAAGAGGTTGAAATTCCATTTATTCAAACCCTTAAAATGAGCAGCAGCAGCGGTGTGTCTTTTTAAAGTACGACAGCTATCAGCCATTATGACTGCATCCCAGCGTAGCTGATACCAGGTCTCCATCTCCTTCATGTCCTGATGAAATCTCTCCCCCTGTTCATCCTAATTGATCCTGCATTCTCAGGAAACTGATCCATATGTGAGAATAAATAATGCATTTTGATGATCATGTTAGATCCGAGGTTTCTGAAAGCAGTCAGCATATTGATGACAAGTTCTGGGTGTTCCTAGCCTTGTGTTTTTTTCTTTCAATCTAGATGCCAACAGTTCGGCAAAGGACTTACAGAAGCTGAGATTGTGAATGAGATCATTTAGTTCTTTTTGGGGAAAAGGATGTGGAGCTTCATTGTCAAAAACCATTTATTTTTCTTCTTTCTCACTAATATCAGAAAGTTCTCCAAAGACAGGTATTGGAATTTCATCACAATGAGCTACATACAAGACGAAGTGCTGATTGAAGCTCAGGATACTTGAGGCGGCTCCGGTTCTTTCTATTCATCCGAATCTCATCAATAGCACAGAAGTAGCAGTCAATGCTATAGTTTGTTGTCTCGCCACAAACCATGGCAATTCCAAATTTCACGCATCTCTTCTTGCCCTTACTCCACTAATGCAGATACTTGGTACATGTCTTACATACCATGTGTGGTACCTAAGCTTCATCCTGGCCACCAAGCTACTGAGTTGTTTTTGATAGTATGTGTGGAAGTGAATGAGGTCTTGAATATCAGCAGTTAGAGTGAGATGCCCCTTAATAAAATCTGAGAGACTCTGTTGTTGAGGTCAATCATTGTGATTTTTATACAGTTATTCCTGAGAAATTGGCTCCTGAATTATTTTACTAGTTATTTCTAATTGACCCTAAAAAGTAACTTGGTATGCTTACTACTACGACCACACAATATTTTGGTGGTAGATCTAAATTATAATGACTAATAAAACAACGTTTCTGATTTATATTCTATGGTTTTGTATTGTACTTGGTTTTGTATTGGTTGCTTGTTATTGGTTTATAAATATATTGGACACACGTTTTAATATTTATGAAGCTATATTTGGCTGAAAATACTTCTGATGGGTTAATATTAATAAGTTTATAATTAACATAATAATAAGTCTTATTGTGTTTGGTTTGGTTTGTTTTGGTTTATTTTGTTTTACGGCATATCAACCACAATGGGTTATTTAATACCGACAACATTTTTAGGATAGATTGGTATGAATAGAATATGCATTCTTTGGTTTAGATTGGTTCCGTTTATTTTGTTTTACGGCATATCAATCTCAATGGGTTATTTAATGCCGACAGCATTTTTAGGATAGATTCGTATGAATAGAATATGTATTTTTTGGTTTAGATTGGTTTGGTTTATTTTGTTTTACGGCATATCGATCTCAATGGGTTATTTAATGCCGACAACATGTTTAGGATAGATTCATATGAATAGAATATGTATTCTTTAGTTTAGATTGGTTTGGTTTATTTTGTCCCACGGCACACCAACCCCAATGGGTTATTTAATGCCGACAAAATTCTTTATTGCTGGTAATATTTTGTTTTGTCAAAAATTTGTTTCTGTTAATATTTTTCCTTCAAAATTGTATTGCTGACAATAATTTTTCCAAATACGTATTGCTGGTAATAGTTAACTATTTGCCCATAGCTGGGACTTAACAGTTGCTACCACCCCGGATCAGGGTGAACCTGGGAACACCAGCAATTAAGAGGTGGTTCCATGCTCCTCAAAACCTCCTGATCAGAGGCCCTTGCTGCCGGATGTAGTTTATCGTCTTACCCAGGACGCGGATGTAGTTTAACGTCTTACCCAGGACGGAGTTTTATTGTGTGTAATATGTTGCATGTTTAGATATTTTAATAGAAACGACAACAAAAACAAACAAAAACGTAAAAAACAGCATGTAGCCATAGCTCAAAAAGTTGACCTGATTGAGCAAAAACAATGTGAGTTTTGAATCCAGCACATCAAAATTGTCCTAAATCAGCTAAAATATTTAGACAATAAATTTGGTATTGACCAGTGTTATTAATATATAATTTATAGCACTGTACTTCTATATCTAACACTATTTTATAAACATGTTCACTCAATGTGCGTTGACGAAATTCACTAATGCAAACAATTTTTATTAAGCTGGTTTCATCTGTCTTGAATAATTGTTGTTAAATCATCTTCTCAGTATAGAATTTGTTCACTTACCATTCTCTATTCCCATTATAAATTTTTAATCGGATTGAGATACGGAATGTTTGCTGTCCTTACTTTTTACCAATTCTGGTCTTCTTTGACTGTAAAGTTTCAATATCATGATCAGCGTTACCATTTTCAATCAACTTACTGCGAAAATTGTAAAACATTTCAATGTACACCTGCGCATCATTTTGGTATTGATTGCTATGGTTGTTCACATACCATACAAACCTGTACGCTCTGAGTGGATAACCCTTTACATATTTTAAGGAATTCATTATATATTTCATAGAAATGGTGCCAAATAAAGATTCCTACATTAATGGTTTCGCTAAGCAGATTTGCTTTCACTCACTGACTATCAATTTAATCAAATGATCCACACTACATTGTTGCTTCTGTCGAGACTACAGCTAACTTTTCTTTTCTTTTGTTTCAGTTTTAGTATTCGTATTTCTTTGTGAATCCTTTTTCGTTCGCACAGTTCTTCACAAATGTATTCCTATTTATTCTTATTTGCTTTTTCATATATGTTATGGTGAAACACACCTATTCAATAGTTAATAAACTCTTCCACCTATAATAAGGAGTAGTAAGAGAAACAAAAGTCGGTCGGTCAGTCAGTCAGTGAGTCGATGTCGGACGACAGTTAGTCGAATACGAAAGTATCAGCGACCACAACTAGATTACTCTGCGTAATACCTACTATATCAAGTTCCTAACATTTTGTACGTCGAGCCTATTTTAGGACCGATTTAGTACAAATACAAGCCTCCACTGCGAAATCACTCCACAACAATATATATGGAAGTCACAAACGGAAAATAACGGTATGGTAAATATGAATATCTGCAGAAAAGCTTCCAGTCCGACCTTTTTCCAAATGATTTAAACAGCATCAAATTATTTTTATGGAAGCAAAAGCAGTTTGGGAAAATTTAATCTTTCAGAAGTTAGATTCAAATAAAAGTACGTTCTTTTTTTTAAAGAAATATTTGTTAAATATTCCGACCAAGTACATCTATGCTGACGAACTGTTAACAGCATCTCCAATTTTTAAAAAAATATTAACGTTCACAATTTTCTTGCTTCCAAGCGCACTAATATTCCATAATTTTACTGTCTCTTTTAAAAGTCTAGCTATTCAACCTTCTTTCTATTTTTTGTTTTCAATTATACTCTATAGTCTTGTGACACAGCAATATTCACAATCTCCGCATTTTTTATTTCATTATTGATAATAAATGATTTAATCTGCTTTTTATGTCCTAGAGTTAGTGAGCTGTTTGAATTTTAAAATTGTTTTTATTCTCGAGAAAATTCTGGTTTGTGTATAGAAGATGGAGGTGCTGAAAAGTTTTAAAAATCCTTACCTTTAACTATTAGTCAGATTTTGAGAAGTGGTTTTTTTTTTAGCACCAATAATTGTTTTATCTGATTACATTACAGTTGCTTGCGCTGTTTTTAGTGGAACAGATGTGTTTATTTTTTCATTCTTTTGAGTCAACTTGCATTTTATGCATACTGCATTATTATCGCTGTCTTGTCTGTCACAACAGAGATTGAACTTATTCTCTTCTCTTATTCTCTTCATATTCTCAACTTATCTACTATTATTCTTATTTTATTCTTTTATTCTCTTCTTATTCTCTTCATATTCTTTTCATATTCTCTTCTTATCTACTATTATTCTCTTATTCTCCTCTTATTCTGTACTTATTTACTATTATCCTCTTTATTCTCTTCTTATTCTCTTCTTATCTACTATTATTCACTTATTTTTTTTTTATCTCTTTTTATTCTTTTATTCTCTTCTTATTCTTTCCTATTCTCTTCTTATCTACTATTATTCTTTTTTTATTCTTTTATTCTCTTCTTATTCTCTTCTTATTCTCTTCTTATCTACTATTATTAGTAATAATATGTTATTATAAGATCGCTTTAAAGTTTTCTTTATCTCTTGAAATATCCATTTAGTTGTTTTAATTCCCATTTCTAATTTTTCCTGGAGTTTTCCAGTCAAACATTCGTTGTTTTATTTGTTTTAAAGTTAATTTCCCCCCCTCAATTTTCAGTCCCTAAAACCATTTTATTACAGTGCCTAAAATTCTTCATGCTTATACATTTAACACGCATCATTCTTCGCAGAGAATCTATTAACTTTATCGCTTTAATCTATAACTTTAGCTTTTAAGCAAGAATATCATCTTCTTGTTCTTTGATCCAAATTTCTCAATTCTTTATGTTTCTGGTTTATATTTCTTCTTTAAGTATTGGTTATATTTTCATTATACACTTATTGGTTGTTAGTATTGTTGTTATGTAATATCATACCAGAACAATCTTTTGATCACATCATGCTTCAAATATCTGGCCCATTGACGGCCTTCTCAGTGTTGTAGTAGAAATTTTGTTACTTCTTCTTCGGACCATAAATTATTTGAAATTGTCAGTTTATTACGCATTAATTCCAGACCTGGCATGATTTCGGCAACAATCGTTACTTTTACATTATCCGTATTTCGAAGTTCGTAAGCAAGATTTCGTTATGTTGCGGTTCAAACAAGTTTCGTCTTAATATCGGAGCTGAGGAAACCCAAATATGCCCGACACATCAGGCGATTGCAAAATCACGTGATTGAGATCATGAATGAATTAAAAAAATAAAAATATTTTCAACGTGACTATTTTCCACAAACAGAAAACTTAATTCATTAATTTCCAAAAAGAAAATTGCCACAACATTTCCCTCCTCTCTCTCTCTCTCTCTCTCTCTATATATATATATATATATATATATATATATATATATATATACATCAAAGCAAGAATATAATATAAAAGGCGATCAAACATCTTTCAATAATTTTATTACATTGAAATTTGTAATCTCTACCTGGATTCTATCCTCAGGAAAGTGGATATATATATATATATTATTGACCATACCAATAAATTTTGGCCTTCCTGTTCTTTTCTCGTTATTACCTCTCTCTACCATGTTACCCAGTCTCAGACATATATTTTTTTTTTTTATTTTATTTTAGTTATTGTTTGTGATATATATATATATATATATATATATATATATATATATATATATATATTTTATTATATATATATATATATATATATATATATATATATATATGTATATATATATATGTATAGTGTTATATTTATGGAATAAAGTGCTCAATAACAGAGATAGAGCGTGTGTAAATATAAAAGTCAACGTTGAAGTCAACACTCCCGAGTGACGACAGTCTGTTTCATGCTGGACAGGTGGCTTGACGATTGCGTCTAGCATGAAACAGACTGTCGCCTCTAAAAATGCTGACTTCAATGAAACAGAACTGTCGCCTCTAAGTGTTGACTTCAATGTTCACGTTTATATATATATATATATATATAAAGTGAAGTCAACATAGAACATAGGGCAGTCTATTCATGCAATCGTCAGGCATATAGCATGAAACAGACTGTCGCCTCTAAGTGTTGACTTCTATGTTCACTTTTATATTTACACACGCTCTATCTCTGATATTGAGCACTTTATCCCATAAATATAGCACACCTTAAGACTATATTTCTTTATATATATATATATATATATATATATATATATATATATATATAAAAAAGTCAACATTAGAGGCGACAGTCTGTTTTTCATGCTAGACGCAATCGTCAGGCCACCTGACGATTGACCTGACACTGCGTCTAGCATGAAACAGACTGTCGCCTCTAATTGCTGTTGACTTCAATGTTCATATTATATATATATATATATATATATATATATATATGTGTGTGTGTGTGTGTGTGTGTGTGTGTATATATATATATATGTGTGTGTGTGTGTGTGTATATATATATATGTGTGTGTGTGTGTGTGTGTGTATATATATATATATATGTGTGTGTGTGTGTGTGTGTGTGTGTGTGTATATATATATATATATGTGTGTGTGTGTGTGTGTGTGTGTGTGTGTGTATATATATATATATATATGTGTGTGTGTGTGTGTATATATATATATATATGTGTGTGTGTGTGTGTGTGTGTGTGTGTAATATCTTCGGTCTGGAAACGCAAACTGATGCAGCACTGCAGCATTGCATCCATTACCATTCGCGTGGCCGTATGTAAAAAATCTGCCTGATCATTACAATGATATGAATACATTGCCATGGTTAAACTCAGTTAACTCACAACTACACGCGTTAAACGTTGAAGACAGACTGGCCACAAATGTACACGAATGGTAAATGTTACCTTGTCAATATGACAACACAGTGACATCTACCGTAATCTTCCTTTAAATTTAAAAATTCCAAACCTGGAGACTTGGGAACATATGTTTATATGGACTTTTGCCCTTGTTTTGATGTTCGGAACCCCATCCAAATTTTGTAAATGTATTTTTGATACACCCTGGATAAATACGCATTCCTAAAATATATATATATTTAACTTGGATATATATGTATTTGTATAAGTGCATACTTTTGTTGTGTGTTAATATTTTTTAATATTTATTTGTAATTTCAAATATATGTAAATGTTATTTCATCAGTTTTTTTTTTATTTAATCCATTTTTGCAAATATATTTTTCATAAGTAAATGAATTTCCCCACTATGTTAATAGTAAGGCAATATTTTTTATTTAAAATAAGCAACGGTCAGTTTTCAATCCGTGCCTGACGATTGTCATGGGCATGACACTCGGAGTTGTATCAAACGGCGAGGAACAAAATATATATTTGTTGTTAATATAAATTTAAGCTCTATTTTTTTCATTGAGCATCGTCCTATTGCCAGTAGCAAGCTCATTGTATGCTATTGTACACACACACACACACACACACACACACGCGCGCGCGCGCGCGCACACACACACACATATATATATATAAATTTGCATTAATAAATATACATTTCTATTTATAATTTATTTTCGATTTCACTTTAGGAGTTTTATTATTGATAATAAAACTCCTAAGGTGAAATGGAAAATTTTAAAAAATTGCAACATGTAGATCCTTATATGAACCCTATTTTCTGTGTTTACATGAAAAATAGGAAAATATCAAGTTCTTTGGTAAGAATGCTTTATTAAAACAAAGATCCGAGTTAACAGTAAATTGTAAACACAGTCTACCCTTATGTTACATTTCAGTTAGACTTGGAATTTGACAATGCTTTTCTTGGATTTTAGTTGAACTGGTTGCACCATATATGGCTTATCTTTATTTTGGTAAGAATAATTATGATTTAATATAATTTTGTATTAATCTCCTGGTAGTGTTAGTAACATCTTGTACGTATATATTGGTATTTGGTTGGTATTTTGACTTTTTGCATTGTTATTGTTATTAATACCTTATATAAAGAATCTTTAGTCAACAGTTGCATATTAATTAACCAAGTAAATTCTATACGTTTAAATTATTCACTCTTTTCTTAAAGAAGCTATTTATTTATTAACTATAAAATGGGTTTTTATGTAGGAAAACTCGCAAAGCATATAACTTGTCTAGCATTTTTTATATATTACCACTTAATTTTTCTTAGGAAATGACACTGTCTAATCTACATTTATCCATTTGCATCTGCTCCCTGCATAAAGTCTGTTTCTGCCTTTGATTTCAAATTCACGAATCATGACCTATTTATTAAAAATAATTTAATTAGTTTAAATTTAAGGTAGGTCATTTTTGATTGGCTGATCTGAGTAACGCCCACAAACCTTATAACCACTCACCTCTTTTCTTTTTTTATCCATTTTTTTTTGTAAAAAGAGGCTGTATTTTACTTTTAAATCTGAATAAATCGTTTACCCGCCTGATGAGATGCGTTGATACGCATTGAAACACGACTGCAACTGTTTATTGTTTAAATATATATATATATATATATATATATATATATATGTGTGTGTGTGTGTGTGTGTGTGTGTGTGTGTGTGTACTTAAGCAGCAATCCTTCTTTCATGCACATTTCAGTGAAAACGACAGACAAGGTGCTTTTATTTAGTTTTTTATACATTTTCTCATGCGATCTAATATATTTTTTTCTTTTCAGGTGATAAATTATATAAAAACTGTCCGAATGTTCTTTTTATCCGAGCGCTTTCGGCTATACATTTAGCCATTTTCAAGGATTAAATATTTTAACTGTTAAATAAGAAATAGTTTGTTGTATGTATGTTTTATAAAATGCTTTCATTTTTCAAAACACGGTCAAGATATTGTGTCCATGTTCAAAGATAATGTTATTAAGTTTTTTTGTTGTTTTTAGCCTTTTTTTGCATGTAGATGATGCTATTATATTAGTGTTGTCAACAAGCATGTTACGAATAGTGTCCTGTAGGTCTCCATGAGTATTTAAATGAGATCTAATTGAGCTATGGTCAGAAAAGTGTAGAGTGAGTCTGCGTGTCAAACATGTTGTAGTGTGGCCTATATAATTATTTACAAATTAATGAATATTTAAATGAGATCTAATTGAGCTATGGTCAGAAAGATGTAGAGTGAGTCCTCGTTTCAAACATGCTGTAGTGTAGCCTATATAATTATTTCCGAATAGAAAAAAATATTAGATCGCATGAGAAATTGTATAAAAACTAAATAAAATCACCTCGTTTGTCATATTCAATATTCATATATATATATATATATATATATATATATATATATATATATATATATATATTTTTCGTTTATGAGCAATATTAATCTTCCTGAATCTTTGGTTCCATCTACAACATTGATGACGTGAGACTTTCAAACAGAGCTATGTAAACTGGGAAAGTTAAAAAAAATAATATACAAAACTATACCAGAACTAACTTATGACTCAACTTGAATGTTTGCGCTAAAGAGAGAAAAAAAAATTTACAGAGAAATTGAAAATATAGAAATTATTTTTGCCGACATTCTCAAATAGTATAGATGTCAGTGGTTGATGTTAAGCGTTTACTCGCTTTCCTGTCACTCTAGTTTTTAACTCATCTTTTCTCTTTGGGCATAAAATATCTAAAAAAAATATTTTTATTATTTTACAATTTTTAGAATTGTAAATGTATAATAATCTTGGTAGTTATTTTAATACACGTTTTTTGAGAGAAGTGTATTTTTCTGAAGACCAGGCGTTTTGTCTAAAAGTTATTACATATTTTATGGCCTTTTTGGCTCAAGCAGCTGATACCACCAAAATGATTTGATTGGTTCGTTTTTTTATTTTTGAATTCATGGAGAAGGAAGGTTCGTATATATTGGCGAATGGTAGGCGAGATTTTGTAGCGTTTGTGAAATTCTGAACTAAGACTGTATATAACCTGCTTTTTTCAATAAAAAGAACTGCTATGAGTGATAAACAACACAAAGACGGAATCGCTGAAAAGGCAATTAACGGTCGAGGAGGAAGAAGGTATTAGCGCCCACGCTTCAAGCGGAATGGTTCATCCGAGGGGGTGAAAAGGCAACACGGGGGAAAGAAAGAGCCGACAGATTCAGTACATATTCAAACCCCAGGACAGAACATTCCTTTCTGTAGTTTCCTGTGACGAATTTAGACCCTACGAACTTTCAGGTTTAACTTTTCAGCAAAATGCTACGAAAATCACTCGAGATAACAAACTACATTAAAAGATAACAGAAGTGGCTACATTAAAAGATAACAGAAGTGAAAGGAACGACAAAGTGAAAGAGGCCAGGGAGGGACTGACATGCGAGGTAGCAGAAATCTAAAGACAGTTAAACATACGCGCATTATACATACATGCCTCATGAATGTGTGGATGATACCGCATGTGTACGTACGTAAGTGTATATGTTTGCAACTATTTGTACTCGTATATATGGGCATATGTGCTTCGTTTTTGTTTGATGTGTGTGTGTGGTTCGTTTGTGGAACAATTTTCAATAACAGTTTCAAACCTACACGTCATAATTTCATCCATTTCACTTCGGTTGATTTTTTTCACTTTGAAGTATTTTGACGTTCCTTGAGGAAACGTAATTTTTGTTAGGTGTTTTTTTTAATTTTAGATTTTCTTTTGTTTTTCTGATTTCTCAATGTTTATTTTCATTATGGTTTTAACTATTTAGGTTGACAGGGGTCAGCATATGTAATTTTCCTTAATTTTTCATTAATGGCCTTTGTCCGGCCCGTGACCCGTCATTATAACAGGATCCGGCCCGTGACCTGTCATTATAACAGGATCCGGCCCGCGAAACCGTCATTATGTCTTTGAATCTGTGTCCTTTGCTAAAAACTGTAACACTTTTTTTCCTTATAACTGATGGTAATCCCTCTTTTTATGACCACAGAAAATTGTTATTCTTCCGTAATAGGTACACAAAAGGAAATGTTTGTGCAACCTTTGTAGTTGTACCTTTTTTCGAAATTGTAAAATAAATGTGATTTTCCTTTTAAAATTTTGCACAGTGGTCGTCTTGTTTTGTAATATTGCACTTAACATATTTGGCGATTCCTGTTAGACAAAGTTTTTGTGTCTGGCACAACAATATGGAATGAAAAAAAAAACAAGGAGAAATATATGCGGGAACAGTCATTTTTTATATATAAAAATATTTTTAGAATGCCGGCTGTTGAAGAAAAATCGAATTTTCTTTAAAATAAAGTTTTTCCTCAGAGATTAAATTCTCTAATCTGAAACGAGATTCTTGCTGTAATTTTCTTAAGAATTGATAAATTTCGCGCAACGGTTAAATTAGTTTTGAGCAGAAAAAAAAGGTTATGAAAGATTAATTAAAAAAATGTACGATTTTTACATTGTGCTTTCAAGGTACACACAAAAAACATGAATTATAAAGTACAGTATTTTTATCTTATCAGTATAAAATAATATGAAACTTAAAAATGTTTTATGCGTGATTGTGCATGTCAAAGGAATCACGTATGAAAGATAATCCTAAATGACAGCTGAAATCTGTCAACTTCAACTCAAATAAAAGAGAAACAATCTATCCCTGTATATGGATGCCTGCGAATGGATATGTACAAATAATTGCTTTCTTTGTGCATGTGTTTTGTGTGCGTGTGTGTCTGCTTGTCTGTACATAACAATAACAATGTGATCAGTAATCAATTAATATCATTGATTAATTTATATTTGAGTTGGCAAAGATGTATCATTGATCAGCTTATATCACAGTTATCAATCTTCATCACTGATCAAATTATATTCCATTTTTCAAAATTTTATCAATGATCAGTTCATATTTCATTTTTCAACATTTTATCACTGATCAAATTATATTCCATTTTTCAAATTTTTTAGCAATGATCAGATTATAATTTATTTTTCAAAATTTTATCAATGATCACATTATATTTCATTTTTCAAACTTTTATCACTGATCAAATTATATTTCTTTTTTCAAAATATTATCAATGATCAGATTATATTTTATTTTTCAAAATTTTATCACGGGATCAAATTATATTTCTTTTTTCAAAATTTCATCAATAATCAGATTATATTTTATTTTTCAAAATTTTATCACTGGATCAAATTATATTCAATTTTTCAAAATTTTATCACGGATCAGATTATATTTCATTTTTCAAAATTTTATCACTGATCAAATTATATTTTATTTTTCAAAATGTTATCAATGATCAGTTTATATTTCATTTCTCAAAATTTTATCAATGATCAGATTATATTTTATTTTTCAAAATTTTATCACTGTTCAAATTATATTTCATTTTTCAAAATTTTATCACTTATCAAATTATATTTCATTTTTCAAAATTTTATCAATGATCAGATTATATTTTATTTTTCAAAATTTTATCACTTATCAAATTATATTCCATTTTTCAAAATTTTTAGCAATGATCAGATTATATTTCATTTATTAAATATATATACTATTGGTCACCTTTTATCATTGATTAATTTATATAACTTATCATTTTTTTGCATTGATCAGTTTGTATTACAGTCATTAACTATTTAACATTGATCACTTTATACTATTGATCACTTCGTATTACATTTGTCAAATTTCTTTCATTGATTAGTTTGTAATACACTTATCAAATATTTATTATTGATCAGTTGATATCATTTATCAGATTTTTTAAATTTATTAAATTTTTAGCATTGATTACTCTATATTTCAGTTATCAAATCTTCATTATTGATCAGTTTATAATCCTTGAACACATTATATGATATTTAGCATTTCATATCATTTATCAGTTCGTTTTATAAATCTTTATCATTGATCAAATCATATTAAATCTATTTACCCACCATAGATAAACCTCCCTGCCTCCTATCAGCATGGCTAATGCTCAACTTCACGAGAGCATGTCACTACGAGTTTTTGTTGTCACGTTTTCCAATAACCTCAGGTGGAATAACTACATTGAATCAATATCTACATATGCCACAAAGAAAAGTTGAAACTCTGTGTCGTGCCAGAAGGTTTTTCTCGTCTGAGTTTGTCCTTCAAATCTATAAACCTACCATTCGTCCTTGCAGTAAGTACTGTTGCCATACCTGATATTCAGCACTTTAACCCATAAATATGGTTTGCCCTAAAGTATTTTATCATATATATATATATATATATATATATATATATATATATATATATATATATGAAAGACAGAACAGATGAAGTAAAAATCGCTATGTTACCATAGCATTTACTTTTTAAAAATGTGCTCAATACAAAGTAGCGCAAAATATTATAACATTTTGATTATAAAAGATTATAATAAAACATTTTGAAATTGCTACCCAAAAGCTTTCATGTTTCAATACTATGATTGTACTTCGTCAGGCGATGGTAGGTAACTTGTGATTAAAAAAAAATACGAAAATTTAAAACCAAATCTTTATCTCAGAAATTAAAGGTGGGGGCCGTAAGGTAACGATTTGGTTTTAAATTTCCCTAATAAATCATTTTTATCACAAGTTATCTACCTTCGCCTGACGAAGGACAATCATAGTATTATTTATTTTTGGCTGGGCCTACGGGCTCGGACATACCCACATTAAAAAGGCCTTGTGCCACATTCGATCCCCGTGGGTGGATTGATAAATACTATCCATAAAAAGAATACCCGCTCAAAGTGTAGTATCTGCGCTTTGTGAGCTGCCAGGTCGGGTGTCTGTCGAACTCTCTGCTTGCAGAGAGGAACCCGGACAAGCTCCGCCGAAGGTTGGGGTTTCGTTCGGGGAGGTTGACGGAACTAGCCCGCTTGGACGGGTTTAGATGGGTTTTATTTTTGGCTGGGCCTACGGGCTCAGACATACCCACATTAAAAAGGCCTTGTGCCACATTCAATTCCTGTGGGTGAATTGATAAATACCATCTATAAAAAGAATGTAAAACATAAAAATGTCTTTAATAAATTGTCGGACTTTGTCCATTTCTTACACACACACACACACACACACACACACACATATATATATATATATATATATATATATATATATATATATATATATATATATATATATATATATATATTCCTGAGAGGGGGAGAGAGATGGGGGGAAGAAACCATGAGAAGAATATATCCTCATTTAAATATTTAACCCACATTTAAATATTGCTTTTGGAGACTCCTCATTCATAGAATGCATTTTCAACAATGCAATGTAATACCGTTTCAAATGAAATGACAGTTTTCAAACACTTTCCTTGGTCATTAAAACTACGAGAAAACGATGATCAATTATTATATTTGGATGCATGAAATGTTTTATTTTGGATGTATTTCCTCTTTCTGTTTTGTTTCTCGAAGTTTTCAGTTCGAATCAGAAAAGCTAATTTATTGATGTAACATATTTTCCTGCGCGGAAATAAAAACAGTCAGTGAATTAAATTGAAAATAAACAAGAAAGGATGAATACAACATAGATGTCGAAAACTAAATTAAAATCAGATCCGTATATTTTCTTCATAAGAAATCCTCGAAAACGGGATTTTGAAATTTTAATGTTTCGTTTTTCATTATCCAAAATTGAATTCTATTATTAAAGTGGCGACAGTAAATATTCAATAATTATACACAAACGAATTCCAACGATGAAAAAAAATCATCTGTCACTTACATATATTACTTTAATGGCTTCAAGATATTAATTCCGCTCCGTAAGAAATAATGTAAAATGGTTATTAATCCCTTAAAGTTGAGATAAAAATGGCGATCAATGTGTCAAAGGGGAAAAACATACAGTTTCTTTATCAGCGAGACAAAAATAAAACTAAGCACAGGCTTACGAAACATTTTTCAGCGTCAACAAAGCTGATATTAATAAGATTTTACTATAATGTGCACGTAATCTGCCAGTGGAATTACTTAGATATTGATAAAATATACAGATGTGCTAAAAGTGATAGTTTAGCAGTATATAAATGTAATGGTAGATAACTTGAAGTCATGAAAATACCCAACAAGACTTAATGCTGTTACGATCCTATATTTTGATGTAATGGAATAACCTGTTACCACCATTAGTGACTCCACTATAGGTAGTAACTATCTATAAGTATCTGTAAGTCAATAGGCTGTAGAGGTTAGCTGGGATCTGTTGAGTACGACTCAGACTTACGCGAGAACTACCAATCTTCCAATAGTAGCACTCACTACTGGATTCACTTGCGACGACCTTGTGCATGAATGTTACCTTTATTCATATTTACTGGTTTTTACAATAAACCTTTACTTACTTTTTCCACCTTGTTTTTCAAGTACATATTTCTAGTAGCACGGAATATAACAGCTTTTTTTCTCAGCCAATGACCCATATTGTTTGCCACACGTCCTACATGCATAGGTCGCATTTGTATCAGTGGCAGCATCTAGCACTTGATCTGAAACAGTTCCAGAGCATTACCTTTTGTATTAATATCATTCTTAGTCATCAATGAAGTTGATTGCCTCCTTAAGCAACGTAAGTTCTTAAAATATCGAGCAAGGCTTGTGAATGGATTTTTTTTTCTTGTGGTGAAAGTTGTTGCACTGGGTTAGATCCATTCTCCGAGTGTCAAAAGCAATAAACCGAAAAGAAGAGCAAGTCTACATCATCGGTTGCAAGGAAGTCTCAAGTTTTACATCAGAGCACTCTCTTGTAATTGACTATAACTAAGTGGTTCAAACTCCCCAGTCGAATGTGTAAAAGATGGCCGTTAACGCCGAAAGAATTTGACAGGACCATTTTAAAAAATTCTTGTGAGTTTCTACCCACTCACCGGTTCTTCCATCAACCAAACTGGAACAGGTTAGTGAAAGAACCGGTTCAGTCGAAGATAACCCAACTAGAACGCTGGTACTACTGATATAATATATAATGCATACATACATGATGACTGTAAACTCGTCAATGAGTAAGACCATCGCTGACAAGTTTGACGTCTTCCTCGTTTCCATGCGGCCATTATCATCATGATACTGCACGAGGACGCTCTTCCTAAGACGCGATAACACCTAACTATTGGTTCGTCGTCTGGTTGAGATAAATAATACACAACTTCGTCCAACAGAAATTATTTTTTGTTCTCTAACTAGCTTTACCCTACTCTCGACCTCTAAAATATCTCCTGTCTCCTACTCCCTAATTATGCCTATGTCCGGTAATGTGGGGAGTGGTATAAATCTTCTCTGTAAGTAGCAAAGTGTCGCGGATCGGAGTTATTCGAATTAATAGCGCTAACCTCATAAACGTCGACTTGCTTTATAACATTTTCTATAGGCGCATCTATCGAGCGTGAAAGTAAGCGTGCGCACACGTCATCCCTACGTTGTAAGTACTCGATTGTACAGTTGTAGCCTGCTATACTCAAAGCCCACAACTGGATTTTTTGTTCTGAATGGGGGAATTCAAAATATACTGCAGAGGCTTATAGTCCGTATATATAATGAATTTCGCACTATGTAATTGGTTGTGGATTTTTTGCAAGGTGTAGTGGATGACATAAGCTTCTTTTTTAATAACTGACCATATCTTTGTGTATCACCCAGTTTGTGAGATAGGAAGTATACAGGCTTTTCCATTTTTCTTTTCTATTAAGATCGCTAAGTCCAATGCATTCGTATAAAGTTTATATTCTTTATTCGGATGTGGGTACGCTAGCGTAACCAATTCAGACAATATATCTTTCAAGCGATCGTACCTAAAAAGAGCATTAGAGTTAATCTAATTAATTAATTAATTCCTAGTTAATCTAATTAACGGTTCTGCTAAGCTAGATAATCCTGGAATAATGTTAGTATTTTACCCGTTTAAGTTTAGTTCGAAGGATAACTTTTACCGCTGTAGAAACGTGACATAGCGTGAGAACAAAGAAAGAAGCCAAACCATAGAGATTCAAATGCTTTTATGAATGTATCTGATATGTCCTGGAAAGGGATATATTTGTTCGAATTAGCAAAATGCTTTTGGGCTACTGTAACCAGGTAGGACAATCTAGCAGGTAACTGTAATGGACTGGTCCTCGTCGTAGTGGTAGGCAATAGGCGTAGACAATAGGCGCCGCCCATGTACCTCAACATCAGTCTGTATTTATGGCTGACACCAGCCAATCATATTACTGTGAAGGGGAACCAAGGTTTATGCGTATTCATGACATCAGTATCATAGAAGAATAAAAATAAAAGAGAAAAGTTTTAAAAAAGTGGTGTTGCAAAAAAAAAAAAATGATATTTCGCGGACTTATCTTGTCACGGAAAAGAAACCTGTTAACAGTTCTTTGAAATCTTGTGATTTCTTGTTGTGGTGGTGGTGGTTGCGGCGATGTCCTGGAGCCCTGTCTTCCTAAGGATAGAGAAGATATTTCTTCACGTGCAGTAGGCGGTCAGTCCCGGCGGATCCTGAAGATCTGTTGGTGAAGTATTCCCAAGAGCAATCTTTTGTATGTGCTACTCGTTGAAAGACAACATAGGAGAGAGGAAGAAAAAGTAAAAAAAAAAATGGCGCGGGGATCGAGACAAAGCAACCTCAGTAAGTGTTCTTCTGATTGGTTCCTTTTCAGGCAGTCACAGGGATCATTGCAACAATATTAAGGGGCCCGTTCAAATAGGGGGTCTTCGAAAGACGTGTAATAATTTCAGTAATAAATCTTTCGTGGTAAGAACACATATTGATGAACCCCGCAACCTGTATGATAGTGGTAGGAATGGCTACGGGTCGTATATTTTTACTTTATCAGTATCTGGTTGAATTCCTGGTTTAGTGATTTTATATCTTAAGTAGCGTCCTGGGTATGACAATAAACTACATCCGCGTTCTGGGTATGACGATAAACTACATCCGTGTCTTGGGTATGACGATAAACTACGTCCAGCAGCAAGGCCTCTGATCAGCAAGTTTTGAGGAGCGTGGAACCACCTCTTAATATTTGGTGTTCCCAGGTCCACCCTGACTCGGGGTGGTAGCACCTGTTAGGATCCCGGCTATGGGCAAATATTTAACCCCGAAACTGGGGTCAAAGCACTGTGAAAGTGTAAAATAGGTTTTAATACCAGAAATACTTTTTTGTAAAAAATTATTACCAGCAATAAATTTTTGAGGGAAAAAAATTATTGCCAGCAATACATTATTACCAGCAATAAATTTTTGAAAAAATATTACTAGCAATGAATTTTTGAAAAAAAAAAAATGATGACAGCAATACATTTTTTAAAAAATATTACCAGCAATGAATTTTTAAAAAAATATTACCAGCAATACATTTTTGGAAAACAAATATTACCAGCATTGAATTTTTGAAAAAAATATTATCAGGAATATATTTCTGGAAAAACAATATTACTGCAATAAAAATTTTGTCGGCATTAAATAATTAAATAATTCTGCGTTGTATAACTTCCAAAAAGAAGTACCTTTGAACTCCTTAGCAGGGGTCGGCAACCTTTTGCTAACAATGTGCCGACTTAGGGTTTTAAAATCATTCAGTGTGCCAACAGCATAAATATTTTTATACAAGTCAAGGTCAATGTACCTGTTTTACAATATATTTTATATAGTAATATATAGTATATAGACTTTAGTATATATTGAAATTGAAACAGCTAAATATCTTCTTTGAATTGTAGTAGTTATTGGTTTGGACTTCGTGATGGCATTTGTGGCTGCGTGCCATTGAGGTTGATACGCCGTAAAATAAACCAAAATAAACGAAACCAAATCCTAAGTACTGGGTCTCTGAATTAAGGTATTCACATTTCGACGGTTTTAACTTCAGTCACTCTGGCCAAGCCCTGCCCATTCTGGCCCTCGCTTTCGTATTCTGTAACAAATTTGCATCATTTTATATTTATGGTACGTGCGAATTAAACACATTTCTTTTAACTTTTACAGATTTCACACACGTTTACTGCGAAATGCTTGGCAGTTTTTTAATATCAATAAATTCAATTTCAATAAATTCCATTTTTATTTTCGAATTACGTATTTTCCTTCCGTCTTTTGTCATTTCCTTTTGCGATCAATTGTCGTGTATGTATTTCTTATGGATTTTGAAGAAACATTTTTTTATTTATTATAAACGAATTTATTTGTTGTCGTCTGTTCCTCTTTACTTTCCCGTTCTGTCTGCCACAAAATATATTTGCATTTATGTACCAATATTCGTTGTCCTCTTCATTATTTTCTTATAATGCCCAGACATTTTCACGCAAAGTTTGTCTTCAAATTCCTTAAGTTTTCACAGTCACTTTATTGAAATTTATAAACGCAAAATATTTTCCTTTTCTTTTTCTCCAGAAATTACATTCTGTTCCTCCGTTTTGTTTGTAAAGTCTTTTCTGATTTTTGCTAAGATCTTTGCACGTGACTTTCGTCGACATTTATTCCATCGGGAAGCTGTAACATTTGTTTTAATTTCGATTTGTTTTGTCCAATAAATGAAAGAAAGAACCATTTGGATATTATAAAGAAACCATTTTATTTTTATTTTATTCCACTCATTCATATCCATTAAGTCTATCGCATTTATTTCTTTAATTTTGTCCCATTTTCGAGATTTTATTTTCCATGCAAAAAATGCGACAAAATTTCACTTCCTACTTTCTTTTAATGATCTTTCTTTCTTTCTTTCTTTCTTTCTTTCTTTCTTTCTTTCTTTCTTTCTGATACACCCTATCTACTTTCTTTCTTTCTTTTTTCTTTCTTTCTTTCTTTCTTTCTTTTTGATACACCTTATCTACTTTCTTTCTTTCTTTCTTTCTTTTTGATACACCTTATCTACTTTCTTTCTTTCTTTCTTTCTTTCATCTTTCTTTCTTTCTTTGATGCATTCTTCTGCATTAATTCTTCTCTTCGTTTTCCTTTTTTTCTTTCCCACTCTTTCCTTTCTCTGTTTGAATACAATTTCTTCACTTATTTTTAATCATTTCACCCCAAGCGAGGCGGGAATGCCACTAACACGCATTTTACAGAGAGTGAAAGTGAGAGAAAAGACTGGGCATGGTGGGGGGGATTGAGATAAGGACAAAAGATGAACCGGCTTCAAGAAAACAGAAGATGCCGATTGACGTTGCATTTAAATTTTTGAAGATTTTAGTTACCAGGGAAGCAAGTTCCACAGGCAGGAAAAGAAATCTTTAGAGTAGAAGTGGCGGTTATATTTAACTATTTCAGCAGTAAAAGGGTGGGACCTAGATGCCAACCTAGTAGTGAGCTTAAATCCACGTAGTCGGGGTTATGGTGAAAAAGATCGTCAGAGCAGTTGCTATGAAAATATTCGTAGAAAAGACACGTAATGTTGTTGAGAAAGTGAATAGAGACGAGGTGCCAAGTTAGGATCGAGTACATTGCAGATATTTCTTTGGATTTTGTTAAGAATCTCGAGGTGATTAGCAGGAGCACAGGACCAGATATGGTTTGAAATTGATTTAATCAGATTTGATATTTCATATCTAATTATTCATTGACAATTGATCAATTTAAAAAAAAAATCATAAATAAGAGGGCATTACCCTTAAGCCAGAAATACAGAAGGCGCGTGATGTTACAAAAGTTGGGATATTCTTAGTCAATTCAAAATTGAAAGAACAAACATTCAAATAAAAATCGTGTAGTCAAGCCGACTCATCAGAAAAGCATTTATGCGCAAATATAAAAGAAAATACAACATTTTAAGCAACAGAATAATGCACCGTGTCATCAAGATTAAGTTACCCAGGATTGGTGTGATTAAACCTCTGACGACTGATATCGCTAGAGCTCTCGTTCAACGTAAATCTTGTATTTACGGGGCGTAGTAATTTGGTGCACTCACATGCATGTTTCCTCGTCTATAAATATTAGAAAGCTGTAGAGAGACATCAAGACAACATGGCTCAACATATTTCCAATGTTATTCACACAACTTCAGGAACCAGTACCATATTTACAATTTCGTATTATCACGCCTAAGGAGGATTGGTGTGATTAAGCTACTGACAAATTATATGGCTAGAACTTTCGTTCAACGCTAACCAATCGTGTTAGCCAATTATGGGGTGTAGTAATGTGTCAATAAATTTTAGAAAGCTCTAGAGAGACATATAGACGACATGGCTCAACATATTTCCAATATTATTCAAACTTAAGGAATCAGTTCTATATTTACAATTTTCGTGAATAAATTCTCTAAGGAAATAAATTCGTTACTAAACCTTGAGAAAAGCATGTCTAAAACCTATAAACTGATTTTTATAGTGAAGTTGAATACATAATCTCATGTCATTTTAAGTTACGAATTTATGAAGGTATTTTGAGAGTGCTTCAACTAAATGTTTTTCATATTTTCAATGTAGTTAGATATCTTAGAAGAGACAACAGCAGATCTTATAAATTCGTTGCCTGTATAAAAAATTTTCTTTTTTTTAAATCTGTCGTTTTGATATAAAGGTTTCTATTTACTTTTGAGATAGCTTTGCCATAATCGGTACAGCGATGTGATGACTAATTCTTCACCCTCGACGATTAATATTAAATATAAAGTATTAATATTAAGTACAAAATACAAGAAAATAATCTTGTATCAATTGTCAAAGCCTGAATGAAACGTGAATTATTACTCGACATCGAACGTATTCAATATATCAGTCGGAAATGATACAAAGTTTTTGCAAACATTTTCTGTAAGAAATTGATAACCAAAATTCTTAATTCTGTTCTTTTGTCTTATTTAACAACCAATTCTGCTCAGTGAACATTTTTTTATATTTTCGACCAAAAACAGGTTCCATTTGAAAGAAATTGCATTCAATATTATCCAACATCGATTGTAACAATTATCAATTTCATATTGCATGATCTTATGATAATATCTTGATAGTTTCTGGGGTTTCATTCTCTCTTATATTTACTTGGTCAAAGTAACCATGCCTATATTGGATGTTATAAGTGTGTGACGCTCGTAGTTCTGGTTAATAATACCGTAAGGAAAGATTGGAATAAAAGGTTGAGTGAAGAAGAGGTTTAATCACACGAGAGACACGGATTAATAATACAGTAATAAAGAATAAAGAATACCGTAGTTCAGTGCGACAACGCGTACGATTCAAGCGCTACGCTATGCGACCCTCTTTTTATTTCTGTAAAAAAGCACACAAAATATGGCACAAGGCCTAAAAAGCGCTCAAGGACGGTAATTATATGACTTACTTTTAAAACTCAGCTAGCCACAACCGCTGACCCAAACGTACAAACAATATTCCCAGCACCAAAACAATCTTACTTACCAATCTCACGACAACCACCAAAATACCTCATTGTCTCAATGAAAATCTTGATTTGTCCCCATATGTACAAATCGTCGTCTGGGAATTTTATCCTCCCCCCGCCAATGTGTATGTACAATATGAATATAAACTATATCCAAGAAACTAAACAAAATCAAGTTAGTAATACCCCCCCGCAACAAACCTTAAATGTGGCGGAAATATAAGTTAACTGGAAGAAATAGATGCAGGACTATAATAATATAGAAATATTCATCCATCCCAAGCTCTCACAGAGACACGCACTCATTCTGACACCACAACAAATACGAAAAACATACACGCGAAACGAAAGGCGGCCCGCATCCACCAGAGAATAGACATCACTGACCACCTAACGAGGGAGGGGATGGGGGAGCTAAACTAAAGGAAAATAGGGACAGAAATAAAAGGGGCCAATGAGCAAACACGCTCTAGTTAAGTTTACTGGAAAAAAAGGAAAAACTAAAGAATCATAAAAACAAAACCTGCACTAGCCTAATTTCAGGAATGGGTTGCTCAAGTTCGACCCAGGAAAATAATATTCTGATGGCTGACCAGCATCAAAATGCCACTCTAGGTCAGCCCCTTTTATTCGGCACAATCGCGCAATATTCACTCACCTTTTGCCAAATTCTAATGAGGTGAGCCGCCGCTTTTACGTCCTAATCTTGATTTTAAACTGATGCTTAAAGAACAAGATGAGTTTGGAAGAAGTGAACTTCTCGCCATCATAGAATTCCTTCTGACGTGCCGTCCAAATCACGGCTCTCATAACACCTAGTAACCAACAGAACACATATTGTTCAGCCTTCGTCATCTGCGGCATCACATTGCTACAAACAGAACTTTCCTTGCAGCATGCGTACCATGAGGCCTTCAACAAACTTGCGCAACGGCACTATCACCCTGCAATGAAAGAAGGTGTGACAAGAAAGAGGGCCCCATTAATCAGGGGAGTTTTGAACGATAGCAATTGGCGGGGACATTTTAAACGAAGCTATTGTTTCAACCAGCATGGTCCAAGCCTGCTTAGCTCCGTCCCAGTTCTTATTACAGTTAAGACTCTTTCAGCATTGTGAAAGATTTGGGGCTTCTCAATGTCTTTGTCAGCAACTTGTTTGATTGATAAAAGGTATTTCAAGCCTTTTATCCTGTTCCCGTAGTTTCGGGCTTTTTCCGCTTCAGCAGGTAATATTCTACATCTTCACCTGGATAAGATGTGTTTTTGCCTTTTCCTATTTCCGGTTAAGTTCTGTGTAGGACTTCAAGGTCTTTTGTTTTGGGGAGGGGGCATTTCAGGAGTTTTAATGGGAGAAGGACTGGGGGTGTGGCGAGGAGTATACATTTGCCTGAAAGGGCTGTGGTCTCTACTGAGAGGGGTTGAGGGATGGGAAAAAGATGTGGATGGAGTGTCAGATAAGATCTTCTCTCTACTAAGAGGAGCTGTGGGATGAGAAAAATGTGATGGGTCAGAGGGTGTGGAGATAGTCGCCTTCTTTGTAGAGGAGGTAGAGGGCTGGGAAGACTGTGTTAAATGTCGGGCAGAGGATGTAGAGGGAGGTGATGATTTAATGGGGAGGAGTTTGTATTCCGTTGATGGTCTAATTTTGCTTTTAATTTTTTTCCGTCTTCTCATATCCTGAGTTGTATTTTCTTGGAAGTTCTTTTTAGGGTCGGTATTGAGGCCGCGGGGTCGCCCTTACTGTTGACAGAGGGAGTGGGACTGTTAGTGTCTTTTGTCAATGTCTTGGGAATGCCCACATTAAAAAGGCCTTGTGCCGCATGACGCCCTCGTGGGAAGGTGGCTAAATATCTTAGTGTCTTTTGTCAAAGGGGGCTTCAGGGGACTGAGGACCCGCGGTCTGGCGCTTCCATCTGGCCATGCCAGCAACCTGCCATACCCCCTCTCCCTCCTCCACAACTGCACTAGCAGCGGGAGAAAGCTCTTTGGGAAATGGGGACTTTGGTGTAGGCCCAAACGGAGGTTTATCCACTCCGGGCCCGGAAACTAGCATGATCATTACAGGCGAGGCGGATTTCAAAGACGCGGTCAGAGGTGGAGTTTGGTCAACTGGGGCCTGACTTCCAGAGGCCTCTTCTCTGAGTAGGAACAGGAGGGTTGACCAGTCTCTCCACATTTCCAACAAACTGGTTTATGGCCGGTAGCTTCAGGCCCCCAACATCCAGACAGTTGAGGATGTAGATGAAGGCTTTACGGTCCAACATGATGTCGAAACTCCATCCCCCAGTCAGGCTATCGCAGGAAGCACCTAGAATTTCTCCGTACTGAGACAAGAAAGCCGCCAGGTGTTCCGATAACCTGAGGGGGCATCTCGTATATTGCTAGATGGTCCTTCTCTTGCCCTCGTACTCTGTTCAGTATCAGATCTTTTGTTATCAATTCACGTCTTGTCTCTTTTACGCAATCTTCAGCTGTGGCTAACAATACATCCCACAAGAAAAGGCCATTTCCCTTAACAAATTGAAGTGGCTTAAACCCCAGGGAATCTAGTGTTTTTACCACTGTGTCTTTTGTCGAACGACAAATTTTGTGCGTACGCTTGTCGACGACAAGGACCGACACTATTCTTTTATCGATATTTAGTTCAATTTAATCCTCCAAGATCCCACCTTCTACCACAAGGTGTGTATAACAATTGGCACGCTCCGAGAACTCCGCAATATCGATGACGCATTTCGGTGCGGACTTCCAACAACAGGTCGAATCCCCGACCCTCAACGTTATTCCTTATCTTATCTTTTTGGACATTATTGGCTTTCATAGACAGCTGTTTTGGGCCATTATTGGTCACTATAGTTTGAGTTTTTTTTTCTTGGCCATTATTGGCTTCCATACTTTTAATTTCTCTATCGCCACCAACAACCTCCTCACTAGATGAAGAAGATTCTAAGGCCGGGTATTCTTTTTATCCGGAGGGTCTTTTTTTTAGGATTAAAAAGGTGTTTCCTGACCGACTTTCTAAAGTCGGCTATTTTCGATTTCTTTTTAAAAATTAAAAATGAAGGTACTTTTTTTTTCTTCTTTTACATTTTTAAAAGGGAAGGGGAGGGGGTGAAAAAATAATTAATTTTTATAAACTTTTTGTCTCAAGTATTTTCTATTACTCCTGAAAAATTTTTAATTCTCTTCACTGAGTTTGAACCCGTAATCCTCTATTTTCTGGAATACGTTTTGCATGTGTTCTCAATATTTCGCTTTTTATGTCCCCCAAATATGTAACGGCAAAATCTAAGCCAGCTCGCATCGTATCCATTACTTACTGTAAAATGCTCGGTGTCACTTTGACCTCCAACAGTAACTTATTAAATCTGTAAAGACTCTTATACCTTCAGTTTATAAGTCCCGCGTATGGCAGGTGTGGGGTTGATCAGGGTCTGGAGTTCGGTCATCTTCCACTCTTAGCATCAACTTTTATTAAATCCCATATTTTCAAAATATGTTTACTCGAGTAATTTTCCAAATTTAGGGATTGTCCAGCCCCCTTTTGAGACTGGTTAGACGAATCAAACCGCCCCTTAACTTAAAACTTCTTCACGTCACATCGCGCACCATCGCTCCATATATGTGGTACTTTCCCTTCTCCCACTTTCTCAGCATCCAACCTCAGCCCACTCCAATGGCTAGTACATTATCTTTGTCACGAATTTAAAATTTTAGAATGCATAGGCGAAAAGGATATTTCCAGTAATTAATCATTGTTTATCATCTTGTCTCACGCTCGTTGATAGTAATTAATTTTTGCTTATCACTCGTGTCCAAAAGAATCCAAAATAATGTCAGCCATAAAAATGTTGACGAATGTTACAAAAATTATGATGAACAAATCCGTCTCCAATCTTAGGAGCTAATCTCTATTTTTCTAGGGATATTTTTTCTGGGTAGCCGATTCAAATCAGATATTTTGCCCAGAAAAAAATCGGACGTTATTTCGATGACCACTCGTTTTCTTTATCGACAATACATGTTTTTCTGTTTGGCGGGACCGACATCTTCGATTATACATTAATTGTCTCATTCTTATTGGCAGGAAGTTGGGAAGGCGGGTAGTCTTGGTTTTGCTCAATCTTACTGAATTCTGTCTACTTAAATCTGTGTTCGATTCTCCTTGGTACTCTTCGGGATTTCGTTTGATTAACTCACTGAGGTCACAGTGTCACATTATCGTGTCACTGCACTACATCCATCCAATGCTGCACATAGAGACCTGCCTCGTGCGTTATGGTTTCAAGATCGTTAAGTGTTCATGATAGGAGCTGGCGGAGATTCCGTTGTATTGAAGGAATGATCTCAACGGATTCTCCTCCAGCTCCTATCCCAGGAACGCAAGTGTCCCCCATGGCTCTATCCTAGGCCCTACTCTGTTCCTTACCTTCATTAACGATATTCCTGATGTCACAGGTTCCATATTTAGAAATTAACGAAGATCAAAAAACATCGATTTTCTTAAGAATTTAGTTCGTTGAAAGGGAAATCCTTTATTTTGTCAGTCTTGATTATTAAACAAATATTTTAAATCTATTCTTAAAAGATATTTGGTTACGATTTGAACATTAGGTAATAATTTATCGATCAGCCATTTGTTTCATGCAAATATTTACGTTGTGAGATGTTTTAAAAGACTGAATTTTTCAGTGTCCAATTATTCTTATATGTGGTTTAAAATAAGATAGTTCCTATTATATTACAACCTCAGTATTCACACCCAGATAAAAAGAATTTAAAATGTCAGTTTTATAAACAGATTGCTCTCTACACGTTTGCAAAAACACAATCTTTTTACTATCATAGCGCTTCCTTATTTTGTGTTGTATGGGATATCCCACACTAAAACTTCTTTATCCCACACTAAAACTCTTTTATCCCACACTAAAACTTCTTTATCCCACACTAAAACTCTTTTATCCCACACTAAAACTCTTTTATTATTCGTTATTTCTTCTTTGATTTCTGTTATGAGTATCGACCAAAATTCTTTTTACCTGTGAGTTTATTTCAATTCAATCAGAATCCATGATGCGTTACTCATACACAATTTGAAATAACATACGCTGGATGACGTGTCAATTAAATCCGATTTTCATTCTGGTTCATATTCATATTGAAGCAAAAGAAAAAAAATCTTTTACCATTTGAAATGTTATAAAGAAAACTTAACAGACAATTTTTCCGCAAATATGTAAATATTTGTTTACTTACATTTCCTACAAAATAAAAAATGAAAAATTTTAAGAAGTAAATGATAGCATTATAAAATTTTAAAATTAAAATTATAAAAATAAATAATAAAAAGTAAAGGAGGAAAAAGGAATAAATGGCTCGATGTTTCTTATGATTTGAAGAAAAAATCGAACTTTACTTTAAAAATACACAATAAGTATCAAGTATAAACATATTTACAACAGCATCAACGAAGAATTTTAAACATCGAATAAAATTAATATTAAATCAGTTGCATAAATGTATTATTATGACGAAGACTTTTAGACCATTAACACTTTAAAGAAATTATTTTAATTTAACGGGCTTTTCTTATGTTAAACAACACATTCGGAATAAAATGATCTGAAAGTCCCTCATCAACAAAAAATGTATTGTTAATATACCTTTAGACATTGCATATCCCAATTCGAAGGCTTAATAAAAGACTTAAAAATAGTTGTTTTTTATAGGGTTGTTGCATAATTATCAGGCGTTTTACAAATAATATTTATTATGACAAAGGAAACGTAACAATTTAACAATAACAGTTTTAAATGAGTATGATTATCGATACGCATTGTTATAACCTGAAAATAAAATAATATTTTTATTAAAAAAAGTAAACAAAACCGCAATTTTTATTAACGAATAACTCGCCTACAAAAACGCCTGATAAATATGCACCAACCCAATACATATTTTATAATATCTGTTGCATAATATACAAAAGTCATTGTATGACTTACCTTTGATTACAAACTATTCTACCTGGATGAAACGGTAATTTATATTAAAGACAATCATAATTGAGGTTCTTAAGCAAGCGAATATAAATTTTTAGAATATGCATTCGATGACGTTTGTGCGTTAGGCGGAAATAATCGATTTTCTGGCTGAATCTTTTGTCTTCTCAAACACGAAAAGAACCTTTCTCTTGATGAATTCGTTTTTTCGCAAACTTCTGTTTAATGGATTACCGCTTCTTTTAATATTCTATCGTCATAATTCGCCAGTAAGAAAAACGAAAATTCCATTAATATAATGTCATCGACAAGAGAATTATGGAAAGAAAATGTTTTCGCAGAACGAAATATATATCTAAATATCATGCCCCCCCAAAAAGATGACACCACCAACAAATATAAACAATCCTGATTTCCTTTGTTCTTGGGTCAGCAAGAGAAGGAGGAGGAGGAGGAGGAAGTGTGCAGTGTTAATTTTTTTCTTCTCTCTTGTTAAGAAATAATCGCTCTAAAAAAAGGAGCATCAATGAGGAGGAAACAATTTGAATTCTATGCGTTAACGGATTTGGACGTCAAAACAAACTTCATCTTCTCTTCTCTCTCCTTACATTAAGCTACAATCAAGACCAAGGTTTGTCAGTATTTCAGATGGTAATTTTGTCACTAGAATACAAACTCAGCATGATTTAAATAAATTTTGAAATTCCACGTCCATTTTAGGCCAAGGCCAATATACGCAGCTTCTCATGGGGAATTGCACTCTTGATATTCCCGCATGTCAAAAATTGAAACTGCTATTTTAGAATTCGTTTTTGTAAAGAAACTGCCATTAATATTATTCCTTCGTACATAAGTACATTGTAACAACAAAAGTACGCAGGTTTAGGCTTTAAGAAAGCTGTATTCAGTTGAGAATACAAGATTCGCGTATAGTGTCCTTTTATAGGACCAGTAAACAGATATAGCTCTCTCAGAGAGAAAAGTAACAAAACAAAGGGAGACTACTCTTAATTGTTCATAATATACATCCTCAGAGATGAAAAAGTTTTATTATTTTCAGTAATACTTTTTTGACTTTTTTCTTTCTATCTCACTTTTATATCATTCATCATCTTTAAAATGTTATCATTCTTCTTGGATTGTACTTTAATTTCGTCCAAAGTTTCAGGTAGTTCCCTTATTGTGTTACACAAAACACTTTTGCCTCATTTCCAGAAATCCAAAAACCCTTCTACAAAAATCTTATTGATATAATTTCTTAATACGAGAGAATTATAAAAAAAATGTTTTCTCACGACGAAATCATCAATCATCATGCAACTCCCCACCCAAATAAAGGTGCATCAACACCAAATATAAACAAGCCTGATTTCCTTTGTTCTTTGGTCTTCACAGCAAGAGGAAGAGGTGGAGGAATCGTACAGCGTTAATTTCTTTTCACCTCTCTCTTTCCTTCTCCTTCCTTTAGTCCTTCTTTTATTCTAAAAAAATCCAAAGAATTCTCAAAGATTTAAAGGAAGCTGACATTTTCAGGTGTACGGATTAATTTTTAATCATATTTTTAGAAAACAGTCTTTCAAAACTAAATATGTTTTTAATAAAACTATCTTTGATTTTCATTTAATCTCTATCTATAAAAGGCAGGATGTGTGTGTATGTGTATGTATGTGTGTGTGTGTGTGTTTGTGTGTGTGTGTAACGAATGCATGGCTGCAATTTTCGACAGATTTGCACCAACATTTACATGCACATGCTCCAAGTTAGCGGAAAGGCCAAGACCGACTTTGCAATTCCCAATTCCCATCGATAGTGGAAATAATCGATTTTTTCATGCTTCTACGACACTTTTCATGTAGTTTGCGGCCATTTTGTACTGGCCAGAGTGAGAGCCAATAGCTAGCTGCCACGAATAGGCAGGGAGATTCTATTGGCCAGCCTTGAGAGACACGAATGTTAACTAGCATGCTAGCATGCAAAAAAAAAAAAAAAAAAATCGATAGCTGCATTCGTCACAAGTGGGAAAAATTTAAATCTGCATGGTACTTTACTCCAATTGGCTCATTCGCTTGCTTAAACTCGACGTTGATTCTGATTCCGCAGAACTGGGTTGGGTGTGAAAATGTATTTGTTGTTAACATTCTTTTTTTCATTCGGTTTTTCCAGTTACGAGTCCTTTTTTAAAGCTGATCGTTTTGTGTTCATTTTGTTTAGTTCTTTTTTCGTAACAGATTTAATGTTTAGTATAGAGCTTAGAAAAAATTCGCAGTGTGAGATAGGCAAGAAGTAAGGCATGTAGCAACACCAGCATGGCAAAGGGCATTCCTTTAAAGGCAAGGAAGGGCAAAAATATTTTAAATCAAGTGATAGCGATTGCTGTATGAATCGTACGATTTTTGAATCAAGCACGGGCAACGCCGGGCCATGCTGCTAGTATTCATATAAAAAATTCTAAGAAATAATAAAATCAATAAACCCTGCTCTTAAAATCTGTGATTTTAGAACTTACATCAGCAGCATTTGGCAAATGAACTTTCTTCCTTTTGCGTGTCTCCTTTGATGTTTCGAATCTTTTATATATTGAGAAGTAAATAGACGTTTATATAAATGAATATACATTTATGCCCATGTTTTTGGACTGTATATTTTAAGACTCACCTTTCTATTATAAGAAGCCTTTATTTTTAATGAAAGAAAAGAACTCGTTAGATATTAGTAGTGACTGCGCTATAGATTACATTTCGCAATTCCCTGCTTAGAAAGGAGTGGTATTTCTTTAAAATAAACCTTGAAAATGAATCCTGTGCTTTTGAGACCCTATATTACATTTGCTGATAGACCTACGCTTCATTTTATAATTCTTTGTTCTTATGATCACGAAAATGATGTCCTTAAATACAATCAGATGTATATAAATGAAGAAAAAATCTTCATCCATATTTAATAGTTTGTCAGTAATATAAGTGATCGACCCCGGAGATGCAAACAATTTATTCAACACTTCCTGCTTTTTAAAAATTACTTTTCAGTGTAAAATAAAACAGCAAAATATTTAATGAATATTCATATTACTATTTATCAGAAAGCTGTCGAATCTAGGAAGGAACACTGGCAGCTGCCATTTTCGCAATATCACTATTCTCTTTTGACGATGTTTGATTGGTTTTAACGAATAATTCTTGTTTCCTTCCACGAGGAAATTGGTAGAAATATTCCATCTTTTTTTGAGAATCACGTCTTCATCTTAGAATATTGTTATTTTTCTCTTATCCTCTTCTTCAAATAAAATACTATTGTCTGCAAATGTGCCTTTCTTTTTGTGCTTCAGCGTTGAATGCTGCAAGATATAACATGCTTACATTCGGATTTGGCAAACAAGATTTAAGGCAGGTTGAAAGAATAACAGATGAAAACACTGCTTGACAGGAATTTAGTTAAACAAATAAAAAAAAAAGATAGATAAATAAACAAATTAAAAAAAGATAGATAAATAAACACATAAAAAAAAGATAGATAAATAAACAAATAAAAAAAAAGATAGATAAATAAACAAATAAAAAAAAGATAGATAAATAAACACATAAAAAAAAGATAGATAAATAAACAAATAAAAAAAAAGATAAATAAACAAATAAAAAAAGATAGATAAATAAACAAATTAAAAAAAGATAGATAAACAGATAAATCGAAAAATAAGTAAATAAATAATCTGGAATTCTTGCTAGGGTTCATGAATGACCTCACTAGGAACATTTTTACAATAATGTTCATACTTTACAAGGCCCAAAAACCACTCAAGGTAGAGGGTTACAGAGTTAGAGACAGAGATTATGCAGAGACATGGAGAAGATAATGGTTAAACCTAGTCTTGAACAGTTTAAGATTGTAGTGCTCAAGGAAGCATCCACTTGGGAGTTGGTTCCACAAAACAGGGGTTTTTAGGAGGAAGCTCTTCTAGTAGAACTTACATTTCAACAATGGGACATGAAGGGAATGTAGGTGATTCGTTATATTTTAGGTAGTTTGTTGGATTTTAGTCGTAAAGGTTAGAACTGGTGAGACTTGTAGAATGTAGCTCGTCTGGACTATTTTGTAGTTTTATTCCCAAATACAAAAGTGGACGGACAGCTAAAGTGCACCATGTTTAGGACACTAACCATATTGATATCGATGTGATATATCGTTGGATCTATCTCTAAATGAGGTGATATATTTGAGGATCGAAAACTGGTCCGGATGGGAGTCACACGAGCGAGAAAATCCTAGTTAATAAGACAAATCTGAAATGGAAAACATAAGCAGAATGATTCACAAGAGATGTGTATTTGTATGAAAGCCCAATATAAGGTGTCTCGGTTGGAGTTTCTGGCAGTTGTTAGACGCCAAAGAGACTTTCGACGTTTGATTTTATCGTTTGCACTTTATTTCGAGCTGCCAAACGTAAAGAAATCAACATTTCTACCATTTATATCAATGCAAAAAAAAAAAGTAATAATAATGAGGTTCTACAGAAGGATGATGAGGATACCATGGGCCGAACACGTGAGCAACGACGAAGTTTTGGAGAGAATAAAAACAAAAAGGAAACTTATAATTAACATCAGCAAGATGCAGTTGAAATTTCTGAAACATATAATGAGCAAGGGGGTTTGGAAAATCTGATACTCACAGGACGGCTAGAGGTGAAAAGGGAGAGGGGAAAGCAACACGTGACGTAAGTGTATGTTAGAACAGGGTCTGGGAGAAATAACAAAAAGACAGCACTTATTAAGAGCTTCAAGGAACAGGAGGTGGAGGGCCATGATCGCCTACGTTCTGAAAGGACACGGCACATAAAAGAAGTTATTGGTTCCTTCTTCATGGAGTTGACTAGCGTGAAGAAAAATCAAATCACATTTATACAAAACAGAATAATATCTAAGTAATGGCAGTCGATATTGTTTGTTATTCATTTATACCCTTCTCCCTAACCATTGATCTAAAAAGCAATTGAATAGACAGAGTAAAACAAATGGATAAAATACAACGTATATGAAGTTTGCACCCCAAATCAGTTAAAAGGAACGCGACGGGATAGAGGCCGCTTCAGAACTGGATAAAGTTATTCGTCAGTGTAAACCACAAGAATTCTCATAATCAATGTGGGGCACTGTTTACAAAATCTTGAGTTTGGTAGGTACCCACGAGTTAACGAGTCTCTTTGCTTGATCATTTCTGCTTGTGGCCTTTGTGGCAAATGTAAGCTAAGCTTAGTAAATACCATTGTTGCCTTCATACCTGTTCAACATGTTTATGTCATCAGGTGCAACGCTCTGATACTTTTTTCTAAAATTTAAGCGAACAAAATAACGATTCATCTTTGTAGCTAAAGTAAATTTCTTTCTAATATACTTGGACATTTAATTGGATTTTCTTGAGTAGAAAAACAATATTTTCAATAAATCGACATTCGAAATATAAAAAATAGAATAAAAGTTCGTGAAACACCAACCACTAATTATTATCGTTCCTGTTGTAATCAGTGAAAACGGATGAGGTAATCGATTTCGTCCAAGAAATATACAAAAAAAAACAAAAAAAAAACATCATTTAAAAACTGAAAGTCTAAAACTTTCCTCCCTTATATCAAGACATTCTTTATACTTTATAAATTATATACTTCGACGATAAATCAAGATTTTTAATCTTTTGCGGAGTAGAATTTTGATATTTTGAATGCTGTTTTTTCGATTTTGAAATTTATAACGACATTTATAAAATTTTATACGAATAGTTCTTATTGCAAAACCATTCCTAAAGATACTTTATTGCCTTTTTTCAATTACTGTTGATTTAGAACAAGAATTCCATTCTATTTATTTCACGTTGGTATATTTCTTTATCTCTGATCTTTCGTTTCAGAATTTTCTTTGTTGTTATTTAATAAAAAAAACATGTTTTCCTTATTGGTTCCATGATATCTCAATACCAAAAAGCTCCCCAATAGAGATTATTGTGGATTATACCAAGGTTTATATTATTATCTATTCATCAGATCATATATAATCCGAAACATGAAAAGCATTTGCTTATTGTAATATTAGCAGTTTTATATTGTTGCCGAAACCTAAAGAATTTACGTTATCGTCAGCTATTTATCAAGTCTGGCACAAGATCAATTTATTCAGATCGTTTTCACTTGCAATAACATGCAAGATTAGTTTCATAAGTATCACTCTACGGCATATTTCTTCGCTACAGACTAATAGGGTACAAGGCCAATGTGGTAAACTCCATAGGGTGGGTCGACCTCACAACATAATTTTGCCAAACTAACTTACTGGTAATTGATCCACAGCAGAAGTAACTTCATTAACTAAGTTGGAATTTGTACAAACAGCTGATTACCCAATGAGGATTGAAATCATTGCATAAATAATTATTCTGCGAGACTAGAAACAGTTTTATGTTAAGCACCCAGTCTGTATTTATCACACACGATGTAAACAGATTTGCATTTCATTAAAAAACGATTCTCAAATATGTTTTTTGAAGTAGACACTCTCATCACCCCACAGTGTAAATGAAGCGATTGATGGCGGCAAGAGCCTTACACATTGCAAAGTCTTATGACAAGATGTGATGCAGAGACTTGCTCCTCAAGCTCCATTTATAACATCTACGCAATAATCATCCTTTCTTTTAGATAGGTCAGTTATACTATTTGTCGTTGCCGCGGTAAAACAGAAGACAGTTTTGGTAAAACATAAGAAAGTTTTCTTATCTTTAGAGGAAACGATATATTGAAAAACTTTGGAACAAGTAGATTTAATACATAAAATCTTTGGGAAGGATTGACGATTGAATTCACGTATAGACGATACCTAGAATTGGTTTGTGGAGGGTTTAAACAATGGAAAATGACCCAGACTTAGAGGGCAATGATGACTGACATGCGTTATACGCAGCTGAAAATACAAGCTGTAAAGCGGAAACTTCATTTACGTAAACAACGAATTTGGAGTTGATTTCTCCTGGTCGAAAGTTGAGCTGAAATACCAGGAGGGTGGGTGGATAAATCATCCACGCTCACTGAGGAGATTTAGTGAGAGGTAATAATATGAAAGAATGGAAGAAGGGAATTCCTCAAAATTATGAAGTAAGCTGACAACAATGGCGATTTACCGAAATCGCCCTATGCACCAGTTTGAGAGAATAGACGGAGACGAGACAAGACGAGACGGAGACGAGACGGAGACAAGACGAGACGAGACGGAGACAAGACGAGACGGAGACGAGACGAGAGGGAAACGGACATAGGATAGAGACAGCAGAGAGTTCGTGCAAGACACCGGTCGTGATACACCCCATGTGACTGCCTGCTGATCAGAAACCCCCGACTTTAGCCTTGTGCCGAACTTTGCCAAAAGAGCAAACCAAACTTTACCAAGTCAACAAAAATGTCACTTCCGATTAAGTCGCAAGTTGGGCTGATAATTAACTGGACGCGATATAAACCAATTATTGTAAGAAGGACTGATATAAAAAGGGTATTTACTTTTGTTTAATTTAATCGAGTGTTATTTTTCCCTGTATGTCTTCGCTCTGCTTGGACCAGCCCAGCACGAAGATGCCTGGGGCGATTCGATCTCGGCCTCCTTATGATGAAACTTAAATCACAATGTGGAATAGGGCAGGTCTGAGATCGAAGCGGTCTTCATCGATCAGCCGCGGTGTTGGAAGTCTTGGACGACCGGGGAGGGTGTTGTACTATTACAGGACCATGAAGGTTTTTTTTTTTTGTAAATGGCCAATCTTCTAAAACCCATATGATAAACGCAGGTTCTCCCCAAGGCGCTCCTCAAGGCTCTCCCCAAGATTCTCCCCTTGGTCCTACTCTTTTTCTACATTTTACTAATGATGCGCCGAAGAACATTATCTGATCATTAGTAAACATCAACGCAAATGATACGAAACTTTATAGAAGCACCTGCCCAAATCAAGATAATCAATGACTAGCAGTTAATCTCTTTTCTGAGCAAGCTCTAACAGCTCGACGAGGAAAAAACTGGCTTGTAACTTTCAATATCTCAAAAAGCAAATTAGTATCGCTTCATCATCACTGTTCGATCATCGATTTCTCCAGTGACGACAAACATTTACATTTTCAGCAAAGTACCATGCTTTGGATGTCTGTTAGGTCTCAAGTCATTCCAGTTAACAAGTAGAACTCATATATACAATCCGTAACTAAAGATGATGGAAAAATCATTGTCTTATTCTATCAATCCCGGAAATATCTGCCTTTGTTTGTCATGCTTTTAATTTCCAAAAGTCAGATTAGAGTAAAAAAAAAAAATGTGCATTGATACCAGCAGCATTCAAAATTCTGGTTTTATTCGGGTTCAAACACTGACTCTTAGAACTGGTGGGAAATATTCAACGACTTTAGCTACAATATAGGCCATAATATTTTTCATTAATATTCATAATCAAAGTCCGAATTTATCTTGAATTCACACTATTAACTTCGTTCGGTTACTCGGTATTATATGAAGATATTTGCCTTGAACAGGAGAAAAGGCTACTCTGAACATCTTGATAGTGTGATGGTGCTCCAAGCTAAATTTTTAGTGGTATAGAATGAGGGCGAACTATGTACGCATTTATCCTTCAAGGTGCTAAAATGATGATTTGATCAGCGGTGTTCCAGTTGGCGCAGCAAGTTCAAGTGACAACATTTGTCTAGTGGAGCTTGAAAGTAACTACAGTATAGTAAAGGATAATTTTTATTCTGTACTATTTCTCTCTTCTCTTTCATTATCTATCTATCTATCTATCTATCTATCTATCTATCTATCTATCTATCTCTATATATATAAGTGAACACTTTCATATATACATGCACTCTATATATATATATATATATATATATATATATATATATATATATATATATATATATATATATACCTAATATGTATGTAATGAGAACGAAAATAATATATAAATTCTAACGTTCACAGCATTCAAAAGAGGACTCAATACCGGTAGTAGAGCAATAATTATTTATTATAATTTTTTTCATATAGACTAAAACAATTTACTTACGGCAAAGGAAGTTGCATCTTTGTCGTGAGTAAATTATTTTATCTATATAAAAAAAATATATATATATATATATATATATATATATATATATATATATATATATATATTATTATTATTTATTATTATTATTATTAATTAATTAATTAATATCAAACGCTTAAAATACCATACCACCTTTTATTTTATGAAAGCTATAAAATAGCCTTCAATCTTTCAGATCTTCAAATCAAATGCAGAAAACAGAAAAAAATACTCGAGGTTAAATTCAAGAGATACAGATAATGTATTGTGGGAGAGATAAAGAAAGAGAAAGAGAAGGAAAGATACAAATTTATGAACATGTTTATGGTAACGAAACAATTTTGAATATGTATGTACGTATGTATGTATGTATGTTTTGTATCCGGCTGCACAAATAACCCACTTTGACCCAAGCATTCCATATATTTACGCGTCTGTGAGAAGAAAACACAAATCCATCTCATTGCTAATCCAAATATCTAGCATCCGTTTGTCTCTGGAAATCTTAGCATTGTTGTTGTGAGTCCCTGTGGTGTTGTGCAAGCCTACACAACTGAAATCTCAGTTCGATTTCCAGCCGAGTTCGTTATATTCACTTAATATACTGTAAACAAATTAAAAAAAATTAAACGTCTCTAGCTCGACTTCAAGTTTCACTGAAATGAACGTGCTTATCAGAGGTTAGATAAGGTTCCTTTCATTTATTTCTTTGTTATTACATAATTACGTATATATGTATGTACGTGTGTAAACACGCCTTACTATCAGCCTTAACAAGACATTAATTAAGTTCTAATCTGCTCTTAAATCGAACCATCGATATATGCCCACAAAATGAAAGTGGTAGACAGATTCACATACACTGGGAATGGCTATAAACAGAAACGTCACTCTTGAAGATGAAATACCTGTTCGTGTAAAAGAGGCACAACAGATGCTTTTGCAGCTTCAAAAGATTGAGTCTAGTCTTAGAAAGGATTTTAGAAGTATACAGAGATAGTAGTCTACAAAGCCTGTTTATTGACGTGTATGCTATACTCCTGTGCAAGATTGGTTCATATTACCCCACCCCCGACCGACGGAGAGTCTGATTGGGGGCGCCGGGCAGTGTTTCATGACGCTTACTATCTAATCAACATTTGCTTTTTCCTACCTACATTTATATACGACTAGCAGCATGGCCCGGCAATGCCCGTGCTTGATTCAAAAATCGTACGACTCATACAGCAATCGCTATCACTTGATTTAAAATATTTTTGCCCTTTCTTGCCTTTAAAGGAGTGCCCTTTTCCGTGATGATGTTGCAACATGACTTACTTCTTGTCTATCTCACAATGCGAATTTTTTCAAAGCTCTATACTAAACATTAAATCTCTTACGAAAAAAGAACTAAACAAAATGAACACAAAACGATCAGCTTTAAAAAAGGACTCGTAACGGGAAAAACCTTTATACTTTTTCACATCCAACCCAGTTCTGCGGAATCAGAATCAACGTTGACTTTAAGCAAGCGAATGAGTCAATTGGAGTAGAGTGCCATGCAGATTTAAATTTTCCCCACTTGTGACGAATGCAGCTATCGATTTTTTTTTGTTGGCTCTCACGCTGGCCAATAGAATCTTCCTGCCTATTCGTGGCAGCCAGCTATAGGCTCTCACTCTGGCCAGTACAAAATGGCTGCATGAAAACTGCCGTAGAAGCATGAAAAAATCGATTATTTCCACGATCGATGGGAGTTGGGAAATGCAAAGTCGGTCTTGGCCTTCCCGCTAACTTGGAGCATGTGGATGTAAATTTTGGTGCAAATCCGTCGAAAATTGCGGCCGTGCATTCGACACACACACACACACACACACACACACACACACACATCCTGCCTTTTATAGATAGAGATATATTTTTTAAACTTTTCATTCCAAGCAAGGCGGGTGCGCCACTAGCACGCAAGGGGTTACAGAGAGTGAGAGCAAGAGTAAAGAGGGGTGTTTGAGGAAAGGATGAAGAGAAGGACGGGAAATAGATCAAGGCATCTAGAGATGTCGATTGACATTGCATTTGAATAGTTGGCAATTATAGCTATCAGGGAAGTAAGTAAGAGAAAGGGAGTTCCACAGACAGGAAGTGCGATACATGAAGCTATTGGAGTAGAAGAGACGGCGACATTTAACCGTTTCGGCAGGGAAAAGGTGGAACTGAGATGCCAACCTCGTAGCACGTTTAAATAAAATAAATTAAACTAAGTACAACTGACTATTAAAGGATGAAAATTTTTCATAGGATCTTTTTTTTCGTCCAAATCTGTGAATTTGTTTCACTCTTGTTAAACACGATATAAAATTCATTATTTTGATGTTGAATATGTTGACATTATTCAACGTTTTAACAAGAAAAGTCTCAAGTTGATGTTAAAAGTTTCCACTAGACATTGTTGATATATACAAGAGGTGATCTATCACAGCATATATCTAATCTGTATTTAGATATATTGTATTTAACGATAAACTACACCCGGCAGTGAGGCTTCTGGACAGGAGATTGGATGTTTTGGGGAGTGTGGAGCCACATCTTAAATGATGTTGTTCCCAGATCTAACCTGACCCGGGGTGGTAGCACCTGTTAGTGACCCAGTTATGGGCAAAAGGAACTAATTTAAATTCTCAGCGTCCCCATCTCCTTCTGTAGTCGGATCGGCACTAAATATCAATCGATCTCAAATAGCACTGATGAAATCTCGGTAGATTGTGTAAGTGTCTGCAGTTCGCAACTCATGTGTCCCAGGAGTATAGCAGGTACGTCAATACAAAAGTAGTATAGAGTGCCATCTTTGTGCATTTCTTAAGTCCTCTTTGAGACCAGACTGTTACACAATGCACAATCAAAAAAATCATATAACGATGTCACCCACGTCATGGGTAAGACGCTAAACTACATCCAACAGCAAGGCCTCTGATCAGGAGGTTTTGAGGAGCGTGGAACCACCTCTTAATTGCTGATGTTCCCTGGTCCACCCTTACCCGAGGTGGTAGCACCTGTTAGGGTCCCAGCTATGGGCAAATAGTTAACCCCTAAACTGGGGTCAAAGCACTATGAAAGTATAAAAATAGGTGTTAATACCATCAATACATTTTTGTAAAAACTTATTTCCAGCAATGAATTTTTAAGAAAATTATTATTACCAGTAATACATTTTTGAAAAAAAAAATATTACCAGCAATAAAAATCTTGTCGGCGTTAAATAACCCATCCAGGGTGATATGCCGTAAATCGAATCAGAAAATCCAAAACGATGTGATCCAGGAACTGACTCATCGTATTTTAAGCGGAGTTACGTACAACAGTTGCCGTCTTATCATTCAGTAAATCCCTGCAAAAAAGATAAAATCAGATCAGGCCATTGAATGTTAAAAAATGCGTAACTATAAAATAAAAAAAAGCTGTATATCAGTATTCCGTAAGTATGTGAAATGAGATGGAAAAACAAATGGTATGATATAAGTAACGATCACGGAATCATATACGTACGAGGAGAGAAAAATTAAAGAGGAGTCGGACTAATATTAAATAAATATATGATGAAGTATGTTTATAACACACTAGAAATTGCAAAATACCATAGTAAGTCAATAAACGATTAATATTTGTGGGAAATAAATGCAACAGTAGGAAAATAAGATAGTGAAATGGCCGAAAAATATACTTGGGTAACATAATGCAGGGAAAATAGATAAATTAGTGACGATTTAAAAAACCTGAAAGGAAAAATTAAAATCAGGGCAAGAATAACTATCAACAAAAGTTAAAGCAATACAGTTCTGCACACTGAAACATAAGTACTGAGTGTGTGAACAATCAGGTTTGTCATATGAAAACTAGGATTAATATCACTAATATAGAAGAAGCTCAAAGCAATGCGTTGACTTCAAGATTCAAATTTCATAGCAAAAACTGTAAATAGGCTTGGGACGCCTTAAAAGAAGCACTAATTATAATAGCAAAAATGTCATCTCACAAAAAGAAAGACAAGAAAAACTGTAAATTGATGACAGGTGAAATTCACATGCGAATGAAAGAAAAGGCGGCGAATAACATCAAGAAATGACACCGAATATAAAAGTGATCAGAAAAACATCCTGATTAAAAGCAAGGAAACAAATAAGAGCTGCACAGTGACTGAAAAGAAAACCAGAAAAGAGACGTAGACGCATGCGTAAAAAGATTAGAGAAATAACAGAAAATGAAAAGTTCTCACTGGCAGAATGTATAAAAACTAAACAGGGAAAGATTCATTATATAAATATATGTATGTGTGTATCTGTCTATTACTTTTATTACTATTATTATTACTTTAAATATATTATATATATATATATATATATATATATATTACTATTAAATGATGATGATGTTTAAATGAATAACAACATAGATTGCATTTCTGTGATTTTTATTACTGGTTGCGCAGTTAACGTTTTATCCATAAAATTTTCCCCTACCTTCCCTTACTGCAATATTCTCAAAAAAATCTAAAGTGGGATCTGTAATGTAATCGGTACTAAATTAGCTTCTTTTTTCCTTTCTTCAATCCCCCCCCTACACCCACTCTTTTCTCTCATTTTCACTCTCCATAACTCCCTGTGTGATAATGGCACTTTTGACTTGCTTGGGGTGAAATGCTTAAAAAAACCCGCAAAACATTGAATATATAATAATTAGGGTACTGACAAAAGCATCTAATAAAATAATTAGAGTACTGAAAATAGCATCTACCACAATCAAAGGTAACGCTCTCCCTACCAACAGCTAAAATAATTAAAAAAGTGCTCAATACAATATATATATATATATATATATATATATATATATATATATAATAAGGCAGGATGATGTGTGTGTGTGTGTGTGTGTGTGTGTGTGTGTGTGTGTGTGTGTGTGTGTGTAACGAATGCACGGCCGCAATTTTCGACGGATTTGCACCAAAATTTACATGCACATGCTCCAAGTTAGCGGAAAGGCCAAGACCGACTTTGCAATTCCCAACTCCCATCGATAATCGATTTTTTCATGCTTCTACGGCACTTTTCATGTAGTTTGCGGCCATTTTCTACTGGCCAGAGTGAAAACCTATTGCTGGCTGCCACGAATAGGCAGGAAGATTCTATTAGCCAGCATGAGAGCCAACAGCTGACTGACACAAATGTTAACTAGCATGCTAGCAGGCAAAAAAATCGATAGCTGCATTCGTCACGCGTGGGAAAAATTTAAATCTGCATGGCACTTTACTCCAATTGGCTCATTCGCTTGCTTAAACTCAACGTTGATTCTGATTCCGCAGAACTGGGTTGGGTGTGAAAAAGTATTTGTCGTTAACATTCTTTTTTCATTCGGTTTTTCCAGTTACGAGTCCTTTTTTTAAAGCTGATCGTTTTGTGTTCATTTTGTTTAGTTCTTTTTTTGTAACAGATTTAATATTTAGTATAGAGCTTCGAAAAAATTCGCAGTGTGAGATAGGCAAGAAGTAAGGCATGTAGCAACATTAGCACGGCAAATGGCACACCTTTAAAGGCAAGGAAGGGCAAAAATATTTTAAGTCAAGTGATAGCGATTGCTGTATGAGTCGTACGATTTTTGAATCAAGCACGGGCAACACCGGGCCATGCTGCTAGTCGGGCTATATTTCTGAGATGAATACACTATTTATGAGTACACTATTATGTACACTATTTACTTTATTCGGACTATTGTCCTCATTTTTGTCGCCATATTTATTACAACGATTCGGCCTTTCAGTATCTGTCTATATTTCTGAGATGAGGTATTACGTACACTATTTACATTATTTGGACTATTGTCCTCATCTGAAGACATTAGTTTTATAATACCCAGAAGTTCATACACAGGTGTCCTCAAGGACACATGGCACAGTGGATAAAGGCGTTAGTTAGATCCAGTGAGAAGACCCAAAGAGTGTGAGTTCAATACCCGGTTAAGGCAGTGGAGAACTTGGAAAGGGAAATTCACTGGAGATAACTGACAACCATGGAAATAGAAGAGTCTACCCCAGCGAGCGAAATAAAGGGTTCAGTTTGATATTCCAACCACCTGAAGAAGTAGCGTAGAATGGCCGTAACGTTGTGATAAATATGGCGACAATTATAAGGACAATAGTCCGAATAATGTAAATAGCATTTCATTCTTTATTAAGAATAAAGGCTTTAGTGTATTTGTCCGATAAACATTTTCATCACAGATTTTAATTAGCTTTCCAATTAAAGTAATCTTTACGATCTTAAGTTCAAATCCTGATAATGAGCTGTTCTGTATCTCGAGATGAAAAACTGACCGCAAAAAAAACAAACAAAAAAAGCAATTATTAATGAAGTCATGTTGTTCTTGTAGCAAAAGCATTCAATAATCGGCAAGAATAAATTAATGAAATTGAAGAAAAGTTTGACGCCCAGAGTTTATTAATTTCGCAATTTTTAACTTTGAAAATCATTTTGCAACCCAACTTTTCATTACGACTTCTTTGTTTATTGAATAATGAAAATAAAATACGAGCCACTTAATAGTAAATATATCTACGTACTTACCTGCCACTGGCGTAGATTGCGGTATGAGATCAACCACTCCCTAAGAACTGAATGTAGTGAATTAACGCAGAGGGCAAAGTGGTTGCATGTACTTTTTGCAACGTTAGAATAAAATCAAGAATAAAATAAAAAAAACCTCCGGGGCAACAAAAAGATTCGAACGTGCCTCGCTTTGAAATCTGTCCAAAATCATAAAGTCAGTCGCTGCATCCATTTAACGAACATGCGCGGTGTCTGGCGCAGGAGAACCATATGACGCGTCCGGTGATAATTCATCTGAAGACGAAACTTACGTTGCTCCCTCTCGACAGAAGAGGCCTCTCCCCTGGTCAGATCAGGCGGGAGTGTAGTGAACAACCGTAGAGGGAAAAGGGGCTCAAGGTTGCATGTATTTTTGGCAACGCTAGAAGAAAATTAAGAATAAAATAATTTACCTCCAGCGTAAGCAAAGATTCGAACGGGCCTCGCGGTGTAACCTGTCCAAAGAAGAAAGAAATGGCAGCTTCGCGGGTCACATATTTAAAATAGATCTCGATATAGGAAGCTCTTTCGCGAGATTATCTTTGAACATATGCTAATTTTTAATTTCAATGATAGATAAAAACGGAGTCAGTGAGGAAAAAGACGGTTGTGTTGAATTGTTTATAAATGTCTCGGACGAAAGAGACAGAAGAAACAGATTGCAGGCATTAATTTCTACAATAAGTTTAAAGCGTTTTTTGCTACATTGAATAAAGGGTTCAGTTCGAAATTCTCATATGACAAACACCTGAAAAAGGACGGAGATTACGACGGCTTCAATGTTGAGATGATAATGAACAAGATGAAGATACCATTTTTTAAACAATAATGATACATTTATTTGAGTAAGTCAGTGTCTAATAAAAAAAACCATGATGCATTTCAGTTGAATGGGTGCATTATTTGTTCAAAAGAAAATGCCGCGTTAAATTTGTATGCAATTCCTGAGACTGGAATAAAACATTGTACTTGATGAACTATTTCAGCAATAATTTGTCATAAAATGCCCCATGCTTTTGGATAAGACAAACACAAGTAAAAAATTGGCAGCCTATGAGAAGAAAACAAAAGGTGTTCGTTTCGAACGGATTTCTCCCCTTGTTTTTATGCTTCAAGGATTTTCTCCATTTGTGCTCCTCTCCACTTTCCACCTCCTTAAATGTTTTGTTCTATTTGACAGCCATATACATTTCTTTTTCTGTCTCTCTTCCCCGCACACCCGCACATATAGTTCAAAACTCCTCTTGGCATGGGAGCGTCATTATCTTGGCAGGCGCGCCATATTCGAAGCAATTTAAAACATCACGTCCAATACGCAGAGATTTATAAAGATAATATAAAATTATTTGCGATAAACGATGGTAACTTTTCTTTAAGAATTGAGCACATTATAAACGGAATGTCTCACTGTGCGACAAAGAAAACATCTTTTCTTTTTTTAACTTTGTTATTTAGCATTGCTATGAAAAATAAGTAAGTCTCCCTTCTCTCTATCTCTCTATCTCGCCATATATATATATATATATATATATATATTGTGTATATTTAGGCAGCAATTTTCATTGATGCATGTTTCATTAAATAATAGACAAGTTTTGTCTATTTATTTTAACCAAGTTCCTTTCATATTGTCTGATAAGCTTAGTAACTTTATCATTGAAGGACGAAAGGAAATCACCATATTGATACATATTTAAATCCAATCTAAGCTTTCGCCTTACATAAGCCATTATCAAAGATGACAATTACTTTTCAATATATCAACCAATACACGGAAAATATATATATATATATATATATATATATATATATATATATATATATATATATATATATATATATATATATATATATATATAGAGAGAGAGAGAGAGAGAGAGAGAGAGAGAGAGAGGCAACGAATAAGGATAGCACTGAATTACTGAATGGAAGGTCAGAGATCATGACTAAGTATAGTCAACTTGGGGTTATTTGAACTCGGATAAAATGTAAAGGTATTTTTTTTTTCTTACACCAACCCCCGGTACTTCCGGTTTCGAAGGAAAGTGCTTAAGTTGTTGAGCTCCATGTCGTTGATTTGCTGAACAAACCTCCTGAGGAGACTGTAATGGTCAAAACCGCGGTAGTGTTCTGGTTAGCTATAATTTTTTTTATAAACATTGAAGTCAACACTCAGAGGAGACAGACTGTATTATGCTAAACGCAATCACCAGGCCGCGATATTTATTATTGTATGTACAGCAAATGTGGCACAAGGCCAAAAGAGGGGTTGGGGGAAAAGGACGGTCATCATTTGTCTTAATTTTAAACTTAGCTAGTCACAACCACTGACCCAATCATACAAAACAATAATCCTACAACCAAAACACCACATTCATAATTACCTTTCTTACTACATCTACCAAAATAGCTCATTGTCTCAATGAGAATCCTAATTAACCCCATATGTACAAATAATGTCTGTAAGGAGGGGACAAAATATAACAAGTAATACAATTAATATGAATATATACAATATGACTTAAACTTATTTACATGAAACTAAACAAAATCATGTTAGTAATCAAACCATAAATGTGACAGTAAAATCAATTAACTGGACGAAATCGACACGGGACTTTAAAAATATAGAAAAACATTCATCCATGCCAAAACCTTACACAATCACGCACTGATTCAGACACAACAGCAAATACGAAAAAACACACCGTCGAAACGAAAGGCATCCCGCATCCACCAGAGAACTGAAATCACTGACCACCTAACGAGGGATGGGATGGGGAGTTAAACTAAAGGAAAAGAAAAGGGGACAGAAAAACAGTGAAAACGTAGGGCCGATATATATATATATATATATATATATATATATATATATATATATATATATATATATTTGTGTATGTGTGTGTGTGTGTGTGTGTGAGAGAGAGAGAGAGAGAGAGAGAAAGAGAGTATGTAAGAGAGAAAAAGAAAAGGTAGAAATTGTAGCGGTTTTTCATTGATATATATAGGCATATAAGGGTTACTGAATTTTTAGGTAAGTTTTCTATTTCTCGTACAAAAGTCCAATTGTCTAGAGATATTGTCCGAATGTTAATGATTGGGCACTTTTAATACTGCTTGTAATCATGAAATTGTCATATTTCATATGCTCTACTGTTTGTGAGTATTTGTCTGAAAATCTACAGAATATAGAATTAGCACGTATTCATAAAAAAAGATAAAAAGAAATGGAAAAACTGGAAATGTGCTTTTGGACAGTAGAAATCAAATTTAAATTATTCACAATAGAAAAGCAAACTAAAAAACAAAAAACAAAAAAAGATGAATACATTGAGGAGCTATTTCATTGTGGCCGGACATTTAGCCAACTGGCATCTGGCCGAGAGAGATTTGGCTGAACGGAAATTTGGCCGACGGAAATTTGGCCAACTGGCATCTGGCCGAGAAAGATTTGGCTGAACGGAAATTTGACCGACGGACATATGGCCAAATGGCATCTGGTCGGGAGAGATTTGGCTGAAGGGAAATTTGGCCGACGGACATATGGCTAAATAGCATCTGCCCGAGAGAGATTTGGCTGAACGGAAATTTGACCGACGGACATATGGCCAAATGGCATCTGGTCGAGAGAGATTTGGCTGAAGGGAAATTTGGCCGACGGACATATGGCCAACTGGCATCTGCCCGAGAGTGATTTGGCTGAAGGGAAATTTGGCCGACGGACATTTGGCCAACTGGCATCTGCCCGAGAGAGATTTGGCTGAACGGAAATTTGACAGACGGACATTTGGCCAACTGGTATCTGGCCGAGAGAGATTTGGCTGAACGGAAATTTGACCGATGGACATTTGGCCAACTGGCATCTGCCCGAGAGTGATTTGGCTGAACGGAAATTTAGCCGACGGACATTTGGCCAACAGGCATCTGCCCGAGAGAGATTTGGCTGAACGGAAGTTTGGGTGACGGACATTTGGCCAACTGGCATCTGCCCGAGAGAGATTTGGCTGAACGGAAATTTGACCGATGGACATTTGGCTGAACTGGCATCTACCATCTGCCCGAGATTTGGCTGAACGGAAATTTGGGTGACGAACATTTGGCCAACTGGCATCTGCCGAGAGAGATTTTGAACGGAAATTTGAACGGAAATTTGGGTGACGGACATTTGGCCAACATTTCCATGGCATCTGCCCGAGAGATTTGGCTGAACGGAAATTTGGCCGACGGACATTTGGCCAACAGGCATCTGCCCGATTTGGCTGAACAGAAGTTTGGGTGACGGACATTTGGCCAACTGGCATCTGGCCGAGAGATTTGTCATTTGGCTGGCATCTACCGAGAGATTTGGCTGAACGGAAATTTTAGCTGAACGGAAATTTGGGTGACGGACATTTGGCTAACTGGCATCTGCCCGAGAGAGATTTGACTGAACGGAAATTTGGGTGAGGGACATTTGGCCAACTGGCATCTGCCCGAGAGAGATTTGGCTGAACGGAAATTTGGGTGACGGACATTTGGCCAACAGGCATCGGCCCGCGAGATTTGGCTGAACGGAAATTTGGGTGACGGACATTTGGCCAACTGGCATCTGGCCGTGAGAGATTTGGCTGAACGGAAATTTGGGTGACAGACATTTGGCCAAGAGGCATCTGCCCGAGAGAGATTTGGCTTAAGGGAAATTTGGGTGACGAACATTTGGCCAACAGGCATCTGGCCGAGAGAGATTTGGCTGAAAGGAAATTTGGGTGACGGACATTTGGCCAACAGGCATCTGGCCGAGCGAGATTTAGCTGACCGGAAATTTGACTGACGGACATTTGGCCAACTGGCATCTGCCCGAGAGAGATTTGGCTGAAGTGAAATTTGGGTGTCGAACATTTGGCCAACTGGCATCTGGCCGAGAGAGATTTGTCTGAACGGAAATTTGGGTGACGGACATTTGGCCAACTGGCATCTGCCCGAGTGAGATTTGGCTGAACGGAAATTTGGGTGACGGACATTTGGCCAACTGTCATCTGCCCGAGAGAGATTTGGCTGAACGGAAATTTGATCGACGGACATTTGGCCAACTGGCATCTTCCCGAGAGAGATTTGGCTGAACGGAAATTTGGGTGACGGACATTTGGCCAACTGGCGTCTGCCAGAGAGAGATTTGGCTGAATGGAAATTTGGCCGACGGACATTTGGCCAACTGTCATCTGCCCGAGAGAGATTTGGCTGAAGGGAAATTTGGGTGAGGACATTTGGCCAACTGGCATCTGGCCGAGCGAGATTTGTCTGAACGGAAATTTGGGTGAGGATATTTGGACAACTGGCATCTGGCAGAGAGAGATTTGGCTGAACGGAAATTTGGGTGACGTACATTTGGCCAACTGGCATCTGGCCGAGAGATATTTTGCTGAACGGAAATTTGGGCGACGGACATTTGGCCATCTGGCATCTGGCCGAGAGATATTTGGCTGAACGGAAATTTGGGTGACGGACATTTGGCCATCTGGCATCTGGCCGAGAGAGATTTGGCTGAACGGAAATTTGGGGGACAGACATTTGGCCAAGAGGCATCTGCCCGAGAGAGATTTGACTGAACGGAAATTTGACCGACGGACATTTGGCCAACTGGCATCTGGCCGAGAGAGATTTGGCTGAAAGGAAATTTGGGTGACGGTCATTTGGCTAACAGGCATCTGCCCGAGAGAGATTTGGCTGAAAGGAAATTTGGGTGACGAACATTTGGCCAACAGGCATCTGGCCGAGAGAGATTTGGCTGAAAGGAAATTTGGGTGACGGACATTTGGCCAACAGGCATCTGGCCGAGCGATATTTAGCTGACCGGAAATTTGACTGACGGACATTTGGCCAACTGGCATCTGCCCGAGAGAGATTTGGCTGAAGTGAAATTTGGGTGTCGAACATTTGGCCAACTGGCATCTGGCCGAGAGAGATTTGTCTGAACGGAAATTTGATCGACGGACATTTGGCCAACTGGCATCTTCCCGAGAGATATTTGGCTGAACGGAAATTTGATCGGGACATTTGACGGACAGAGATTTGGCCATCTTTGGCATCTGGCCGGCCGAGAGAGATTTGGCTGAACGGAAATTTGGGTGACGGACATTTGGCCAACTGGCGTCTGCCAGAGAGAGATTTGGCTGAATGGAAATTTGGCCGACGGACATTTGGCCAACTGTCATCTGCCCGAGAGAGATTTGGCTGAAGGGAAATTTGGGTGTGGACATTTGGCCAACTGGCATCTGGCCGAGCGAGATTTGTCTGAACGGAAATTTGGGTGAGGATATTTGGACAACTGGCATCTGGCAGAGAGAGATTTGGCTGAACGGAAATTTGGGTGACGTACATTTGGCCAACTGGCATCTGAACGGAAATTTGAGACGATATTTTGCTGAACGGAAATTTGGGCGACGGACATTTGGCCATCTGGCATCTGGCCGAGAGATATTTGGCTGAACGGAAATTTGGGCGACGGACATTTGGCCATCTGGCATCTGGCCGAGAGATATTTGGCTGAACGGAAATTTGGGCGACGGACATTTGGCCATCTGGCATCTGGCCGAGAGAGATTTGGCTGAACGGACATTTGGGTGACGAACATTTGGCCAACTGGCATCTGGCCGAGAGAGATTTGGTTGAACGGAAATTTGGGTGACGGACATTTGGCCAACAGGCATCTGCCCGAGAGAGATTTCGCTGAACGAAAATTTGGCCGACGGACATTTTATTGAAATTTTCTAATAAATATTGTAACAAGCAATATATTTTAATTAACAGTATTATAATTTAGAATAGGATTAATAATTATCACTAAATATCAAGTGATTAAATTACTAAACCTAAATTTAAATTTAAAATTTTTCTTATTTCAGTATTTGTTTATTGAAATTAGTATTTTTAAATATTTGAGTGTCTTTGGGTAAAAATAGCACCTAAATATCTAAATTCGTATTTAACAGTAAGATGAAAGCTATTTCATCCATTTAAGATGATGATCATTAAAAGCGAAATTGCAAGATTTTCATATCGTAAAAGCTTAAGAATTTTGCTGTAGTAAAATGTGCTTTTTTCTGAAAATACTTATCATCTTACATTAATATTTGATGTAAAATATAATATATAAACTTATAGATAAACTTATCAATTCTCAAATTCTCTAAAGCTGACAGCATCTGTGTTACATTATCCTCTGAGAATAATGTCAGCATTCCTCGATATTAAAACGGTTATCAACGTGAAAGACGGCTATACAAAATTAGTAATTGAAATTAATAGACAATAATTAATGAATAGATGATAATTAATAGATAATAAACTGCTTTTAATGAATTCGATGCAGTGGAATTATTACTGCCATTTATGTTTATGCTATTGAGACATTGCTTCGTTTTCTTAAAAAAATTCTTTGGTGGTCTTAAAATTATGGCCTCAATTTTAAACATGAGTCAATTATGTTCCATGCGTGATAAACGCTTAGGCGATCATGTATCTTTCGATACATGACTGACAAGGCATATTTTCCCCCAGTAGGTTGCCATTTCTTTCTGCGGTAGACCTGTTGCTATCCAAGTCTATAGAACCTGGTCTGTCCTGCTAGTTACCCATAGCTGGAGGAGAAAAGGATCCAAACTTTTCTTAAGATGTATTAGCACGCAAGTGAATGTAATGGAATTGACTGGAATTCGAACTCGGCTCTCCGATTCCTCAATCCGAGCCGCTATCCATTACTCCACCGTGCCTCAGTCAGCTTAGTGCCATTCGTGATACACGTTTCGGCGATCATGTCTCTCCACAACTTCCTCATCTAAATAACTATTGACTTTTTCAGTTAAGGGCCATACGGTATACACGATTGGGCGATCATGTCTCTCCACAACTTCCTCACCTAAATAACTGTTGACTCTTTCATTCAAGGGCCATACGTGATACACGTCTGGGCGATCATGTCTCTCCACAACTTCCTCACCTAAATAACTGTTGACTCTTTTTCATTTAAGGGCCATACGTGATACACGTTTGGGCGATCATGTCTCTCCACAACTTCCTCACCTAAATAACTGTTGATCCTTTCATTTAAGGGCCATACGTGATACACGTTTGGGCGATCATGTCTCTCCACAACTTCCTCACCTAAATAACTGTTGACTCTTTCATTTAAGGGCCATATGTGATACACGTTTGGGCGATCATGTCTCTCCACAACTTCCTCACTTAAATAACTGTTGACTCTTTCATTTAAGGGCCATACGTGATACACGTTTGGGCGATCATGTCTCTCCACAACTTCCTCACCTAAATAACTGTTGACTCTTTCATTTAAGGGCCATATGTGATACACGTTTGGGCGATCATGTCTCTCCACAACTTCCTCACTTAAATAACTGTTGACTCTTTCATTTAAGGGCCATACGTGATACACGTTTGGGCGATCATGTCTCTCCACAACTTCCTCACCTAATAACTGTTGACTCTTTCATTTAAGGGTCATACGTGATACACGTTTGGGCGATCATGTCTCTCCACAACTTCCTCACTTAATTAACTGTTGACTCTTTCATTTAAGGGCCATACGTGATACACGTTTGGGCGATCATGTCTCTCCACAACTTCCTCACCTAAATAACTGTTGACTCTTTCATTTAAGGGCCATACGTGATACACGTTTGGGCGATCATGTCTCTCCACAACTTCCTCACTTAATTAACTGTTGACTCTTTCATTTAAGGGCCATACGTGATACACGTTTGGGCGATCATGTCTCTCCACAACTTCCTCACCTAAATAACTGTTGACTCTTTCATTTAAGGGCCATACGTGATACACGTTTGGGCGATCATGTCTCTCCACAACTTCCTCACCTAAATAACTGTTGAGTCATTCAGTTAAGGGCCATACGTGATACACGATTGGGCGATCTTCTGTTTCGATCCATGGCTGAGCAGGCAGAATATTTTTCCGCGGTAGGTTGATATTTCTTTCTGTGGTAGACTGGCCGTTATAGAACCCAGTCTCTCCTGGAGCCATAAGATTCATACTTTCCCCAAGGGTATTTGAGTGTAGGTAAATGTAAGGAACTCGACTGAAATTTGAACTCGGCTCTCCAATTTCTCATTCCGAACCGATATCCATTACACCGCCCACGCCCCTCTCTCTGAACAGGTAAGTCTTTAAAAAAAATAACGTCTACAAGAGTAAAATCCATATTAATCTTATCAATTTCACAGATATATACACATTTCCACTAACACTGGACCTGTCACAATTTAGAACGGCCTTGATAGCATTGATTTTAATAGATTTCCCTGTACGGTGATTCAGTTTCTTTGTGGAATAAGTCAGTAAAATATTATAAATACACACGCACGCACACATGCACACCTACAATGCTTTATTGTGGGCAAATCAAAGAATTCTTTTCACCAAAGCAAACTTCTAATGATGATTCTGTAAAGTGTGACGAGTGCGTTCGACACGTCCGATATTGTATGTCAGTAAAACGCGCCCGGCCGCGTTCACCGGTCCGCTTTATATACTATGCCAAAGGCAGGTAACTCTGTCCCAGCTTATTTCGCAGGGGCAAATAACTCTGTTCTCATCTACACAGATTCGAGTATATTTACAAGAATCTCTGTTCATCGGACCCATTGCTAAAAACGGATTTTCAAAGTCTGTTTTTCTGTTTTGTTTTGTTTTGTTTTAATCTTACCTAATGGCGGCTGTGAAATGAACAACAGCACAGGATATTTTGGACAACTTGTTATAACATCAAAGAAAGAAAGAAAGAAAGAAAGAAAGAAAAGAAAGAAAGTGATGATAGAGAAAGTGATAACGCTATCAAAAGCTTAATGTCTGTTTCATGGAAATTCATTTCATTAAAAATGGAAATCCTTGTCAAGTTTCATTTCTGCTCCTTTACCTTTTTTTAAAGCATGACCTACGTTCCAAATCCTGATTGCCATCGAAATATTTTGTTAAAATCGTAAAACTTAACGATACAGTAACGAAATTTCCACGGGGAATTTACAGTAGTAGTAGTAGTAGTAGTAATAGTAGTAGTAGTACAAGGAAGATCTTCAATCATTAGATTAAGAATTACGACTCCTCATAAAATTCAAAACATCGGAAAACCGTGAAATTTTCATGGCGACTGCGAGTAATTATTATTTGTATTTGTTTTTTTTATATATTTAAATGTGGATCAAAAATGTACAAGAATAATAAATTAACATGTTTTGAAGTTTGGAATTGTCATTTTAGTTATAAAACGACATGTATTTTGATTGCTACATTTAAGACGCAAATCTCAAAAGAATAGTTATAGCATCCCAGGGAATTATGTCAATGCTTCCTCGTGTTTGGACACCTGTACAACTTCTTTGCATTATTGATATAATTACCACATCTTTTTAGACGCTCTATTCTTCAAACTTTACCATGTATATAATCCCTAAAGAAAAGAAAGAAGCATTTATCTTCAGTAAATTAAATAGAAACAGATCGAAATGCTTGCTAATAAAATTGTCCCAACTTTTCTCATAGATTACGCACCTGATAAAATAAGAAAACAGAGAATGAATTCTAACAATCTTTTCCAACATTCGAACTCAGTATTCCTGTCTTGTGTACCCACACGTTTTTAGTGTTAATCATTTTTTATTATGTTTTCCTTTCCTGAAGGCAGTGTTGCAGACTCGGTAGCGTGCAGTGCTGGTTTATTAAAAAGTGGCCTTGTGCCAGACACTACACAAACCTACCGAATCCACAAGCAAAGTATAAAAATTGCGTGAGTGAACATTGGGAGGAAAAGTGGTCATTCAACACGTGCATGAATTACAAATATCAAAAAGATAGCCTGAATAGAATGACAAAAGGCATCTGGTCACTAAACATACGAAATTTTTATTAAATAGAAACAAGTAGGTTGTCTCGTCAGTCGAGATCATCAGAGAAAATGTTCCGCGCCAAAACAGGAAAGCAAGATGGACAAGGCGGTAAAAAGTTTCATCAGAATGAAAGAAGGTTCTGGAAAGAGGACTCGTTAATACGAGGTGTAGGTGTGCACAGATAGAAAAGGTACTCACTGTGGATTTTGGTATTGTGAGTGTATGTGATATTTTTTAGGTACAGGTTCAAAGTAGTTAGAATGTTCAGTTCGCTGGTCATGGACGAAGGCATACTCGAACAAGACGTTCGCATTACGACTAGAGAATAGTTGTCGTAAAAGGTGCAGTGGCGAAAGTTCAGTCGTCTCGGAGTTTTTGGTCGAAAGACAAAGGGAAGTTGTTGACAAGTTGTTGACTTAAGGACATTGAATTAATTGCTGAGAATTAACATCGATTTGATGTGATTATTGCCGTTAGGATATCCCTGTCTGTATTATGGTTGACTGACGAGGGATAAAATAAGTCAACTTGTTGATACAAATTTCTGACCACGACTGTGTCGTGTATCTCGACGTTTTCTAGCCGAAAACGGAGAAGGTCCGACCTGCGGGTTACATCAAGACGAGAAGGAGTCTTGGGAAAGTGTAAGGTCGACATGTTGAAATTTGGTAGTGAGGAATAAGATATTCCGGCCCGCATATGGGTTAAGGGCACATAATAAATGAGTTGCCCGTCTAGCTAGTTCGAAAATCGGGATGCAACTGAGTTGGAACGCTAGCGTCCGTGACGTCAAGAAAACGCGCGGGAAAAAATTCAAATTCTGTTAGGCTGACTTTATCAGCATGAGCTAGTAAGCGAACTTCCTTCCTCCAGATTACTGCTACGTCTAGCTGAAAGAGAGAGGAAGGGGTGCAATCCGCGGGCACGCGCGCGCACACATGCACAAGTGTGGTAGGAAGGGAGGAAAACTCGCACGCGCGTAAAATGTAGATGGAATTACTGTGTTATTCCATAGCACCAACTTCCCTAAACGGGGGAGATTTTTCACTAAATACATCGAGATTAGCTTTGTTGTTTGAAGGTTATGGGATTTCGCTTACATATAATTTATTTCGGCAACTATATATTTTTGTTGGAGTTGGAAAAATGTCCCTCGGGAAAGCAATTTCTTAGATCAATCTCGAAGGAACCAATATTTCCGTGGTCTTTCTTTCAATTGGTATGTACTTTTCTCGAAAGTTTATTCACTGCCGTCCATAAACAGAGTGTCGATTAACTTGTACTGCAATTTTTAAAAAAATACCATAAATTTTTAGAATTTTTGATTTCTAACACATGACCTCTAACCCGTCTTGCATGTTAAGATGAACTTCCACTCCCTTAGTAATCTCTAATTTCCTAATTCAGTTTCGCTTAGAAGTTTTATTCTCGGTTAGCGAAATATTTGGTAATTTTTTTATTATTTTTTTAGACTTATTCATTTTACCGACATATTTTATGATCAATTTAATTCTGAAATGTTCAACAAATACCTTGATAAGTTCATGAATTATTCCTCTAAATAAGGAATTAATCACTTAGTGACATCTTTTTTTCAATCCATTATTCTTTTCTCGGTCTTAAATCGTCCGGAGTTTAATGTAATTATCAACATCTTATAAGCAATTTTATTTTGGAATTAGACAGTTGTGTGTGTTGCGGTTTTGACCCCGATTAATTTTTTGTTAAATATTTAAATATTCTGAAGTCACGGATTTCCATTTACGGTTTGTAAAATCCAAGATAACCTAAATAAAGATGTCGATTCATATTGTCTATCGATTTCAACTGTCCAAAAAAATTTGGAAGGGAAATTACTCTTCTCAAAATGATAGAAAAACTCGAGTATAATAAATATTGAATTCAAAGAGATATAAGGCAATAAGATATACTTAAATTATTTACATTATTCGAACTCATTGATATATTCACAACAAAATTTCATCCACTGCGGTAGATTGTTCTAGTTCCACATGCCATACCTCTTCCGGATGTCTCAGTTATTTCCCTTTAACTCAACTCTCCAAGTTTGGTTCACAAATCTTTGGGTCTAGTCATTGATCTAACCAACGTCTTTATCCACTAGGCTATGTGTCCTTGAGAACAACTGTGTATGAATGTTTGGGACTTATAAACCTAATGTCTCAGCATTTATTTTTACCAATGCTCATATCGCAATTTTTCTGTTATTATCGCAGTTTTTACCAGCGCTTATATTGCAATTTTTGTTGTTATTCATTGCTTTTCTCTAGCACTTCTTATTACTGGTTTCCATAATGTCTTGTATCCATATTGTATAGAACAATCTACCCCGGTGGATGAAATAAAGGGTTCGGTTCGAAATTCTAATCACCTGAAGAATGCCGGAGCGTACAACGGCCGAAACGTTGTGAATATGGCAATGAGAATAAGGATAATATTCTGAATGTAAATAATGTAAGTAATCATAATACCTCATCTCAGAGATATAGATGTCGAAACGTAGTAAATATGACAATGAAGATGGAGATAACAGTCCGAATAATGTAAATAATGTAAGTAATCATAATACCTCATCTCCGAGATATAGAGGCCAAAACATTGTGAATATGGCGATGAGGATAAGGATAATAGTCCGAATAATGTAAGTAATCATAATACCTCATCTCAGAGATATAGACAAATAATAAGATTTTCATTTAACAACAAATATTGTCATACAATGAGTATTTCAAATTTTGGCAGGTTTCTAATTTTGATCAGGATTTTATTTTGGTATCTTTAATTTGTTTGAGCCGCTGATCAAAGAATAATTTTTTTTTATATTGTGAGACACAAGTAATCGTCTGAGACGACATGTCTAGAAAATGCCCCACGTGTAGAAGAACTTTCCCATTTAAGTTCATAACAGTTTTTTGCGTCGACTTTGCAACGTGAAGATAATAATTTTCATGCAGCCCAGAAAGGTTATTTTCTTTCAATGTGTCATTCAAACGAGACAATTACTCACTGTATTATTGCGTAGTAACCAATTATCCACCGATTCAGAATGAAAAATTCGCTTTGAATATCATGAAACATAGAGAAGGATTTTTACTCCGGTGGATTCTGCTTAGGTTGAGATATTGAAAATTGTCTTAGTAACCCTAATCCTAATCTTTTAACCCTTAATGAACACGATGTAATTAAATGATAACGCATTATAGCGAAAATACTGTTAGGAAAAAAGCTATTGATATGAAAATAGACAGGCCTGAAGCCTTATTTCTCGCTCGGATATCCAAAGAGATGCCTAGATTAGTTTGGTTTGTTTTGCGGTACATCAAAACCTCAATGGGTTATTCAATGCCGACAATATTTTTTGCTGGTAATATTTTTTTTTAAAAAGGATTGCTGGTATTAAAAACCTATTATTATACCTTCATTGTGTTTTAACCCCAGCCTGGAGGCTTTAACTATTTGCCCATAGCTTGGACCCTGACAGGCGCCACCACCCCGGGTCAGGTGGGCTTGGGAACACCAGCAATTAAGAGATGGTTCCACGATCTTCAAAACCTACTGACCATAGCCCTTGGTATTGGATGTAGTTTATCGTCTTACCCAGGACGCAGATGTAGTTTATCGTCTTACCCAGGACGCGCATGTAGTTTATCGCTTACCTAGGACGCGAATGTAGATTATCGCTTACCCAGGACGCGGATGTAGTTTATCGTCAAACCCAGGACGTGGATGTAGTTTATCGTCTTACCCGGGACGCGGATGTAGTTTATCGTCTTAGCCAGGACACGAATGTAGTTTATCGTCTTACTCAGGATGCGGATGTAGTTTATCGTCATACCCGGGACGCGGATGTAGTTTATCATCATACCCAGGACGCGGATGTAGTTTATCGCTTACCTAGGACGCAGATGTAGTTTATCGCTTACCAATGGCACGGATGTAGTTTATCGACATACCCAGGACGCGGATGTAGTTTATCGTCATACCCAGGACACGGATGTAGTTTATCGTCCTCTCCAGGGTGGTAGATGCCTAGACATACGCAATGCTAAGCGGAATAGCGCATTCTCTCCTCATCCAAAATCGTTAGTCTTCAACAGATCGATGCAAATATATTCGTAAGTTTAAAATAAATCATTCATATTCGTTTGAATCCGTATTTGTTTTTAACCAAGAATTCAAACAAAAATATTTATACTAAAATCACCTGAAGACGCCTAATCTAGAGTGAAGATTCTTATTTGTGCCCCACAAGTTAACGGAGTTCGAACCTCACTAGATACTTCTTGTATGTTTCTGTAAGTTTATATAAAGGTAGAGTAAATATCTACTTGATTAATGATTAAAAATTGCTTCAAACGAATTAAATCTCAAAGAATATAACACTGGAGGAAATGTTTCCTGTTTGGTAATAGTAAATTTAACTACATTATTTACATTATTCGGACTATTGTCCTCATCTTTGTCGCCATATTTATTACAACATTTCGGCCGTTGTACGCGCAGGCCTTCTTCAGGTTGTTGGAATGTCGAACTGAACACATTATTTCACTCACTGGGGTAGACTGTTCTAGTTCCACGTGCCATGTTTAATGGATGTCAGTTATCAGTTATATCCTGTTAATTTTTCCCTCTGAAAGTTCTCCACTGCCTTAACTGGGTATTGAACTCACACTCTTTGGGTACTGTCATTGGATCTAACCAACGCCTTTATCCACTGCGCCATGTGTCCTTGACACGTGGAACTAGAACAGTCTACCCCAGTGAGCGAAATAAAGGGTTCAGTTCGACATTCCAACAATCTGAAGAAGGCCGAAGCGTACAACGGCTGAAACATTGTAATAAATATGGCGACTAAGATGAGGACAATAGCCCGAATAATGTAAATAATGTACATAATACTTCATCTCAGAAATATAGACAGGTAAATTTAACTATTTCCATGAAAACGTTTTTATTTGCGTTGTTATATCAATGAAACATTTTTTCTGAGACGATTATTGGATCTTATTTTTATCTGCCGTGTCTTTTCAGGTAGTAGGCGATCATGGCTCTCCACTTCTCCTCATCTCCTGAAACTCTAAATAAGTTCTGCCCCTTTGCTCTTTCCCCCAGGCCATATTCTGTCATCCTCTCACTTAAGCCCGCTATGTATGTAATGCGTTTTTTTCCTTTGTCTCTCTTTCCCTCTATTCGCCCTGTGAGTATCAGATTCTCCAAGCCCTCCTTTCTCATTACATGTCGCAGAAATTTCAGCTGCCTCTTTCTAGTATTAAGTATAAGATTCATCCTTATCCAAAACCTCAATGTTGCTCACACGCTCTGTTCATGATATCCTTAGCATCCTTCTGTAGAACCATACTTGGGTGGCCTCGAGTCTTTTCTTCATCTTTGAGGAGACCGTCCAACTTTCGTAGCTGTAAAGGAGGACAGATGTCGCGTAGCAGCACATCACTGTTTTCTTTGATACCAACGAAATCCTCCTGTCTCCTGATACTCTGTTTGGCTTTTAGAATGCGTCTTTGACCATCCCAATATATTCTGTCCATGGTATCCTCAGCATCCCTCTGTAGGACCTTACCTGGGTTGCCTCGAATCTGTTCTTCATCTGTTAGGAGATCGTCCCACATTCACTGTCGTAAAGGATGACAGATGCACTTAGCAGCTCATAACTCTTTTCTTTGCTACCAACGAATTCCTCCTGTCTCCTGATAATCCCTCGAGCTTTTGGAATGTGTCTTTTTCCATTCCTCTATGTCTTTGGACCTCAGTGATGCTAAATGAACTTCCGGTAATCTGTGTTTGGGCGGAGCTAATTTGATACACGTTTATGGCATTAGTCAGCAAAAAGTAGTAAACTCCGACCTGAGTTTAACAGGAAAGCTCCTTCGGCTTAAACACCTTTTCTGATATTGTTCTTGGAATTCCACGAAGAGAAAATACAACTGTGTGTACTCAACGAACGAACATTATTACAACAAATAGCTTTTTTTTTTGTGTGTGGGGGGGTATTTTTAAAAATTCATAAAACTTAACCATGTGTAGAAATCCAGAGAACGAACTGGAAATATTTAGAAAATAAACGAAAAATGTGCATAAAAAACATTTCTCAAAATATTAGCGAAAATTGCAAAAAGCTTTTCCGATGTTTGAAGATTACGGAAAACTAGCTCCTGTTATAGAACGCTGTGTAATATGTTCGTCTCAAAAGCTATTTCTACTTTTTTTTTTTTTTTTTTACGGTGTACAGTAAATATTATCTTTCTATACCAAAATAATCTAACATAACAACGGCTGCTCGAAATCATAGTAAATTTCGAATAACTATATAAATGGATGTGTGTTTTATACACATACATCCTGGGCCCTATTGGAGTATATTTCCATAGATAATTATAATATTTTATAACAGAAGTTCAGAATGAGAAAAGATGTGAATCGCCCCTAAGAATGGTTATGCAATAGTTTTCGGCCAGCTAAATCTTTCGTTTTCTTTTGTCGTCAGAAATATTTGTATGATAGATTATTTTTGAAAGAGCAACTATTTTCCCCACATATGAGCAAAATACGGTATATACGAGAATTCCTTCATACATCCAATTCTTGCATTATTTAATTGCCTGAAATTATTACAAACATTTCCGAAGAAGGCGGGATTACGAGATATAAGCTGTACAGCGCTAAAGAAAACGAAATTACCAGAAGTGGCATACAGGAATTTACGATACACTGAAAGCGTTTCAGATCCACTAAGATATGGCCGCCATCGACTGCACGCCGCATTGGATGTTACGGAAAGAGATCAGGACAGTAAAATCGTATCCAAATAATACTGAAAGACAAATAATGGATCAGTAGGGATTGTTCAATTCATTTTCAGAAGATATCACTAAGCGCATACATCGAAATAACGAGTGAATGCGTACTTTTCAGTTAAGAAATCACTATTAAACAACAACAACAAAAATATAACGACTAAATTCAGTTGGTCAAATAAGTGTGAATAGGGATGCAGACACTTGTAGTAAGTTCACATTCGGCAATGAAACTAGGGTGGAACTATATTAATATCAGCCGGAATTTTTCAGAAGACATACAGGAAAGCGAAACGCCTCATGTTACTGGACGAAATCCAGTCTAAAAGTCAGTGTTTAAGGTTCGGATACAGAATATGTAACAGTTCTAGAAGTTTAAAACAGAAAATATCTTGAATAATTCAAAATACATCTAATGGCTAAAAAAAATATTTCATACCAGACTTGGATGAAGGTGAATATGAAAGACAGCGTTTGAGGTGAGAATAGGGAATATGTATTGGTTCTAGCAGTTTAAAAGTGAAAGTATCTTGAATAATTTTAAATATATCAACTGGCTGAAAAAGTATTTTATACTAGACTTGGATGAAAGTCAATATGGAAGTCAGCATTTGACTTTAGGATAGGGAATACGTAATGGTTATAGAATATTAGAATTAAAAGTATCTTAAATAATTTCAAATATATCTAATGACTGAAAAAATAATTTAAACCAGACTTGGATGAAAGTCAATATGGAAGTCAGCGTTTGAAATTGAGGTTAGGGTGGTGAATTCGTAATGGTTGTAGACGTTTAAAATTGAAAGTATCTTAAATAATTGCAAACATATCTAGTGGCTGACAACATATTTTATACCAGACTTGGATGAATGTATATATAAAAGTCAGCGTTTGAGTTTAGGATAGGGAAAAAGTAATACTTCAATAAGTTTAAAACTAAGAGTACATTGAATAATTCCAAATACATCTAGTGGCTGAAAATATGATACATCTAGTGACTTGGATGAAAAATATGGTATACCAGAATTGGATGAAAGTAAATTTGAAAATCAACGTTTGAGGTTAGGAGAGGTAAGTTATAAGAGTTCTCGAAGTTTAAAATTGAAAGTTGAATAAGTACAAATACATCTAATGACTAAAAACATAGTTTATACCAGACTTGGATAAAGCTAAATATGAAAGTCTTCATTAGAGGTTCGCATAGTGAATATGTAATGGTTCAAGAAGTTTAAAATTGAAAATATCTTGAATAATTCCACATATATCTAGTGGTTGAAAAATATTTTACACCCGACTTAGATGAAGGTGAATATGGAAGTCAGCGTTTGAGGTTACGATAGGGAATACGTAATGGATCTAGAATATTAGAATTAAAAGTATCTTGAATAATTTCAAATATATCTAATGACTCAAAAATTATTTATACCAGACTTCGAGGAAAGTGAATATGGAAGTCAGCGTTTGAAATTAGGATAGGAAATATGTAATGGTTTTAGAAGTTTCTAATAGAAAGTATCTTGAATAATTCAAAATACATCTAGTAGCTGAAAAAATATTTCATACCAGACTTGAATGAAGGTGAATATGGAAGTCAGTATTTTTTTTTATTTTTAGGATTGGGAATATATAATGGTTCAAGAATTTTGAAATTGAACGTATCTTCAATAATTCCAAATACATCTAATGGCTGACAACATGTTTTATAGAAGACTTGGATGAAGGTGAATATGGAAGGGAACATTTGAGTTTAGGATAGGGAATAATAATGTTTCATGAAGTTTAATATTGAAAATTCCTAATACATGTAATGATTGAAAAATAATTTTACCAGACTTGGATGGTGGTGAATATGGAATTCAGGGTTTGAGGTTAGGAGAAGGAATAAGTAATACTTAAAAAATGTTAAGAGTATCTTGAATAATTCAAAATACATCTAGTGGCTGAAAATATTATACACCAAACTTGGGTGAAGGTGAATATGAAAGTCAGCGTTTGAGGTTAGAATAGGGAATATTTAATGGTTCTAGAAGTTAAAAATTGAAAGTATCTTGAATAATTCCAAACACATTTAGTGGCTGAAAAATATTTTATACCAGACTTCGATGAAAGTGAATATGGAAGTAAGCGTTTGAGATTAGTATAATGCATATGTAATGTTTCTAGAAGTTTAAAATTGAAAGTATCTTGAATAATTCCAAATTCATCTAGTGGATGAAAAATATATTACACCAGACTTGGATGACGGTGAATAAGGAACTCAGCGTTCTATATTCCCTATCGTTAGGATAGGGAATATATAACTCTCCTTTAAGAAGTTTAAAATTGAAAGTATCTTGAATAATTCCAAATATCTAATCACTGATAAAATATTTTTTTACCAGACTTGGATGAAGGTGAATATGGAAGTCGGCGTTTGAATTTAGGAGAGGGAATAAATAATGTTAGAAGTGTAAAACTAAAAGTATCTTGAATAATTCCAATAACATCTAATGGCTGAAAAATATTTTATACCAGACTTGGATGAAGTTGAATATGAATGTCTAAGTTTGAGGTTAGGATAGGGAATATGTAATTGTTCAAGAATTTTTAAATTGAAGTTTCTTGAATAATTCCAAACTTCAGTTATATGAAGTTTTCAGCCAAAAGATTTTTCAGCAAAAACAAATGGTTTTTTTTTTAGCAAAAAGGCTGTCAAGTTGGTTAAAGTTTTTGCCGAATTTAGTTATGCTGATAAAAAAGCAAATTCGAAAATAACTAATGAGAAAAATAGTTGCAAATTTCACACGCAAGTGTTCGTGTTATATGAAAAAAGTTTTTTTTAGCAAAAAGGCTGTCAAGTTGGTTAAAGTTACTTGTTAAATTTAGCTAAGCTGATAAAAAGACAGTTCGAAAATAATTAATGAGAAAAAACAAGGTAAACAGTAATAATGTAAGTGTAGGGACAAGAAAAAATCCATTAGATGGGAAGTGCCTGATAGAAGATATTATAGACAAGGTCTGAAAAAATAAGTATTATACCAGTATTACCAGTATTATAATAGTCGTTCTAGAATTCATTTAATACTTGAATTCATTTAATTCATTAAAATCTTTTTTTTTATATTTTTATTTTTATAATTTTTATTATGTCATATCTTCTCTTGTGTGATATTTGTCCATGCTATATTATAAATGCGAAATAATTCTATTGTTGTATAAGTTCTTTTCATGATATTTACCTTTTACTTTTCTTGGGTAAATCACTTGGCATCAAAATATACACCTGACGCCTGGAGGAAATTGTTGTACATGATAGACATTTTGGTGACAAGTATTTCTAGATATTTATTATTCAAAGAAAACAGTAAAAGATATTTTACTCGGCATTACTGAGTATTGTACGCTATCACATTGAGGTAAGCTAAGAGGGGAGGTTGTTTTGCACAAATTCACCGATTGAATAATGTTTCCTGTCTTAAAATCGACACTCAAAATTCTAGCCTTTTTGCTGCATCTGAAATATTTGTAGAAAAGACGCTGTTTGCGAGGCTGGTAAATATTAATAACATCTGAATAAACATTGAATTACGACAGACGTTAGTTAAAGGTGTTAGAGTTTTGAAGCTTTACAATATCAAAATTAACATCTTTTTTTATAAATAAGAAGAAACGATTAGACTATACCTTTTTATCTGCGAGTGTTTTTCTTTCTTATCAATTCCAAATAGAGGCTGGTTCTCTATGATTTATTCTTCATTTTTGTTGAGCTGAAGTTATTATGCCCTGATGCATAATGAAGTATCTACTTCTCCAAAGAAAACCATATTTCATCAATGATAGGAAAATGGATACTGAAATAGGTTCTTTTGTGCCTTAAAACTACAAAATAACATAAACATTTTATGAGCCGAAAAGGCAAAAAGGAAAAATATTTTGAATAAGAAGTTCCGCATTGCATCAACAGATTGATAAGAAACATGGCGGCAATGGGTTGAAAGACACAAAAAGCGTAAAAAAGAAAGATAAAAATAACGAATACTTTATACAGGAGACGTGCAAAGTGATGCTTATTTGCATTGTAGATTTGAAGGTTCCAGAATCTGGGGAATTGACGCGATGAAAGAACAAACAGAAATTCCAGCAATGAAGATGACAGAAAGAGTTTAATCAGATGAACGGCAATGCACAAAAATAAAAATCCTTTTGTGTTTGCTCTCCAAAGTATTACGTTTAAAGACTGAACTTAGATGAATACACACGCGTTTTACGTTGAAGATAAATCTTATTAAACGGCAAATAAAGTAAAACTAAAGTTAATTTTATCGGATGCGGTACAAGTCAGCCCCATGAAAGCTTTGTATAAAAGTCAAGTCACAAAAGTCTTCACAATTGTTTTGGTGCTTTTCGTGGATCTACATTGCATGATATACACGCGACCTTTCAGAAGCATAAGCATATAA
>CAHIKZ030005631.1:97500-142500 GCA_903632075.3 Acanthosepion pharaonis | reverse complement strand
TATTTCTGCTCTATCCTCTTTTACTATATGAACCGCTATTCTCTACTCTATTCTATTTCTCTATTCGGATCTCTATTCGGTGGTTACTATTCGAGCGAGTATTATCGAGCAAGTACTATTAGTGCGAGTGATATTCGAAGGCGTCTGGCACCAGCATTGTTCAACGGCGTTACTATAGTTGTATCTGTATCGTTACTGTAGTTGTATCTGCGATTACAAAGTCTCTACTACAACGAACATTACGAAAATGACAACGAGTATTCATTGGCATTACGAAAGTGACAACGAGTGTTCGTTGACATCACAAAAGTCTTTAATTAGCTTAATGGTTGTCATTGCGGACGCTATGATATCAAAGCGGGTCGAATTCGAATCCGTCTGTAGTTATGAATATTATTTTGGCTTGGGGAAAACATGAATTTGTTTTCCTTCTCTCATTATCAAATATCTAATTATGGTTACTGGCACATCACAATGTTTGATGGTGAAACATGCTATCAAGTACAAGTACTGATGCCAAATAAAACATTACTTAGTTATGTGCCATGCGTGAGCAACGCTTAGGCGATCATGTATCTTTCTGAGGAGACAGATTTTTTTTCCGCAATAGGTTGCCATTTCTTTCTGCAGTTGTTATCCAAGGTTATAGAACCCGGTCTATCCTGCTATTTACTCACAGCTGGGGGTGGGAGAAGAAGAGGTTTCATACATTTCCCAAGAGTATTTTCGCGTAAATGAATGTCAGTTAGTTATGTGCCATGCGTGATACACATTTAGGCGATCATGTATCTTTCGATACATGACTGACGAGGCAGATTTTTTTCCACAATAGGTTGACATTTCTTTCTGCGGTTGCCATCCAATGCTATAGAACCCGGTCTATCCAGCTCTTTACCCATACCAGGGGAGGGAGAAGAAGAGGTTTCATACCTTTTCCAAGAATATTTGCGCGTAAATGAATATCAGTGTCATGCGTGATACGCGCTTAGGCGATCATGTATTTTTGATACATAACTGACGAGACAGATTTTTTCCCGCAATAGGTTGCCATTTCTTTCTGTGGTAAACCAGATGCCATCCAAGGCTATAGAACCCGGTCTGTCCTGCTATTTAGGAATTCGAATACTCAATCCGAGCAGCAATATGAGCTCTGGTAAAAAAAAATGCAATGATACAGCAAAAATCTGCAATATGAGCACTGGTAAAAAGTGGGTGCTGAAGACATTAGGTTTATAATACCCAGAAATTCATACACAGGACACATGACACAGTGGATAAAGCCGTTAGTTAGATTCAGTGACAGGACCCAAAGAGTGTGAGTTCAATACCCGGTTAAGGCAGTGGAGAACTTGGAGAGGGGAATTAACAGGAGATAACTGATAACTGACATCCATTAAATGTGGAACTAGAACAGTCTACCCCAGTGAACGAAATAAAGGGTTCAGTTCGACATTCCAACCACCTGTAGAATGGCTGAAACATTATGTAATAAATATCCGAATAATGTAAATAACAAAGATCTCAGGAGAATAGTCCGAAATGTTGTAAATAATGATAACAATAGTCCGAATAATGTAAATAATATCGCATCTCAGAAATATAAAGATAGATAATAAATAGGACGAAACGTTGTAATAAATATGGTCATCTCAGATGACAGATAGGACAATTGTAGTCCGAATAAAGTAACAATAATCCGAATAATGTAAATAATATAATACCTCATCTCAGAAATATAGACAGATACTGAAAAGCGGAAATGTTGTAATAAATATGGTAACAAAGATGAGGACAATAGTCCGAATAATGTAAATAATGTACATAATACCTCATCTCAGAAATATATACAGATACTGAAAATAGTCCGAAAATGTTGTAATAAATATGGTGACAAAATTTGTAATAAATATGAGGACAATAGTCTGAATAATGTAAATAATGTACATAATACCGTATCTCAGAAATATAGACAGAAAACACGACTAATATTAATAGTTGATGAATAAATCAGAAGTAAATCTATTTAGCTTGCCACCAGAAAACATGCATATCAATGATAGATTCAAAACAAGATGGGTTCATTTGTTATTTAAATATGTGCACTTTACTCTCATTTCCGAGATACATTCATATTGTTATCTGATAAATACGGGCTTAAATTTCCATTTTTCAGTTTGTCTTTTCGAAAATGCACATAAATCCGCGCAATATCATCGAGGTTCAATAATTTGCATATTTGATTGGTTATTTATCAATTCCAAACGAGATTGGGGAATCAAGTAACATTGGTAGATAACCCCAAATAATCATTCTTCTGGAGAAGATATCAGTTGTAGTTTATCAAGCAAGTAAGAATCTTGTTATTTTTTTTCTTTTGGTGTGTGTGAGGAGATGTTTGCGTTGGCTGCAGATGGAAATTTATCTATCCCTCAATCAAATATATCGTTTTGTTTTGTTTTACGGCAATGTGTTCTTCAATGCCGACAAGAATTTTATTGCTGGTAATATTTTTTAAAAAAAATTTATTATTGGTATTAATGTATTGCTGGTAACCATTTTTTCTTCAAAATTCATTGCTAGTAATAGTTTTTTTTTTTTTTTTTTGTTTTTTTACAAAAATTCATTGCTGCTATTAAAATCTATGTTCACTTTCTTCGTCCTGTTGACTTTTGAACTCTTTCACAGATGCACATACACACACATCACACACATACATAAAATCTTTATAGACAGTTTTAATGTTTTCCCTTTCATTACAATTGTCTACACATGTAATTCCTTGTTAATAACAACGAAAGAGGTGATACTCGCAATATAATGGTGACTTCTTAATATTCGGACATCATAATAAAAGATCTTAAAATTATTATGTGTTCAGATGAAATTTATTAATTGGCATATATCTGTAATTTGGTAGTTAGGTAAATTTTTGTTACTAAGGACCTCATAGCAAGCTGATACTCCTTCAACATGTGGAATGTTCGTGTAAAGGAACGAAACATCCATCGTTACTAGGATTGTATCATTAATAAATTTCATCTTAACACATAATAATTTTAAATTCAACAACAAACACTATTTACAGATTAGGGGCACAGCAATAGGCACAAAAATGGCACCTAGTTATGCTAATATCTTTATGCCCATTCTAGAAAAGAAGATACTAGACAATTCAGAATATAAACCATCACATTACTTTAGATATATTGATGACATTTTCTTACTATGGACTCCTGGATCAGGAAAATTAAAAACCTTTTTCACTTTCTGCAACAATTTCCACGATACAATTAAATTTACCATGGAGCACTAATACACATCCATCCCTTTCTTAGACGTTATGATAAAATTAAACAAACATACACTTTCTACCAGTCTATACAACAAACCCACAAACCAACATAAATTCTTGCACTTTAACAGCTGCCATCCCTTTAAATTAAAAAAATCTATTGTATACAGCTCATTTCTAAGAATCAAACGCATATGCTCAGACCATTTAGATTTTCTATACAACATTAATAACTTAACAAAACAATTCATAAAATGTAAATACGCAATAAAAATAATAAAAGAAACACTAAATAAAACTATCCTGATAAATCGTAACACACTTCTCACATACAAGAAAAATAAAAACAACAATCGGATTCCCACGGTTTTTAAACACAATCAATATTCCCACACACTTATTCACAATTTAAAAAAGGATTACAAGAACCTCCAGTTAGACAAAAAGATCAAAGACATTTTCGATAAACCACCCATAAATGCAAAGAAACAATCACCTAATCTATCAGCTATCCTCACCTCTACCAAATATCTAAACAATAGAAACCAACCAGGAAATTACAAATGTAACAAACCTCGTTGGTTAGTTTGCAAACATTTAATAATAGCTAATATATTTTCTGTACCCAACACCAATATCAAGATACAGCCACCTAACCTCACCTGCGATAGCCATAACGTAATCTATTATTTATTCTGCAACTTATGTCCTAATAGTGGATATATTGGTGAGTCTGGAAATAATTTTAGATTTCGTTTCAATAATCATAAACAAACCATACGTCAAAACAACCCTTATTCCCGCATAGCTAAACACTTTAATCAATCAGGACACTCATTAGAAAACTGCAAATGTTTATTGATAGATTCCGATTTTAGTTCCACATACACACGCAGAAAAAAAAGAAACATATCGGATTTTAAAATTAAATACACATAAACTAAGGTTGAATAGGGACTTGGGTGTTTTAAATCTTTATAAATATTTCAATAGTTAAGCAATTTTTTTAGATATAGTTAAAAAAAATTTTTAAACAACATTTAAAATATTTATGACAGTTAGATTTAAGTTAGGAATATCCGAACAGTGACGTTCCTTATCACGTGACGTCCGCGTCTCACGAAGGACGCTACTTGCTAACAAACAGTAATTTTAATTTGTAACAAACAGTTATTTCTGATGAAAGATTGAGGACAATTTGAAATATCAAATATATATATAAATAAATAAGTACTTTCATAAAATAAAACATTATTTTTTTAATTTGTAACTTTTTCTATATATACATATTAAGAAAGTATACGTGGCTTCTCATTATGCTATTTCAGTTTTTGGAAGTAAAGTCTGATGATCCAGAACCCTGTTAAAGGGGTTATGGTGAAATAGTTTATTACATGGAATCTTATCGTGGTCTGTCTTTTATTCAAACATATCCGCTCTGAATTTTACATTGAGCTCTCTGGATATCATCCTCCTCAGGTCTACCCATACGGATTACCTAAGTTTGCATAAACTAACTAACTAACTATATATATATATATATATATATATATATATATATATATATATATATATATATATTTGTTTGGATTGACGTAAGTTTGTGACCCTGATTCACGCTTTTGTGATCATCAGACAAACTGATTAATTTTTTTTAAATTTTGGGTTTATGTAGATTATGGGAGTGGGCGGGGGAATCGTCGTCGTGATGTCACCCATGCTAACGCAAACATAGATGCATGTCCGTACACCCGATGAGGTACGCAGACACACATACACACTTGCTCGTACCGCGCATATAATATATAGATAATTATATATATATTTATATTTATATACACACACTTTTCACACATATAAATATATATATGTTAATCGGATTTGTATATATATACGCCCCACCCCTCTCGTAGTTGAAGAAAGAGAATTTGTCGGCTGCTCCTATTAACGCTAAAAGCACTTTGCTATGAATTGAGCACTCTTGTAGCCAGTAATGCCTATATCTCGTATATAATGCTTTAAAAATTACTTTTCTCCGCTGCGTGAGCTGATGGTCTAAGAATGATAGTCTCCAACTGATGTCAACTATTTTTTCTGCAAATATTTTCATGGCAACTGCCCTGACGAGCCTTTTTTCCTGGTGACATCTAGGTTCCACTGTTGAAATAGCTAAATGCAACAGCCTCTTCTACTCCAACAGTTTCTTTTCCCGCCTGTGGAACTCATTTCCGTTTACTTGCTTCCGTGATAACTACAATCTTCAAAAATGCAACATCAATCGTCATCTTCTATCTTCTTGAACCCCGTTCATCTTTTATGCTTTCTTCAATTCCCTCTATAGCCAGTTTTTTTTCTTTCACTTTCTCTGTAACACCGTGCGTATTAGTTCTATTCCCGCCTTGCTTAGGGTGAAATGTTTTTTTTTTAATTCAACATTAGCTTTCTTCGCTAAAATCTTGGTTAAAATTTCCGTTGAAACAAAGATGGAGGTTGTGACGTTCAAGGGAAATCTGACTTAACAAGAGACACCCAGGCAACTGGGTTGGGAATTTCCAGAAACAATATTGAAACCGTTCAAAAGACATTTGTTACGACGAGAAGACTTTTAAGTACAAAGGAAACTGAAAGATCACAAAATTTAGACAAGAGAGATTAATCTTGAACAGCCAAATAAGTGAGAAATGAATGCAGTATTCACAGTGAGAATTCAGTTGATACAGTATGCAGAGTATTTCGAAAAAACAACTTGAACGAGCGTGTAGCAGAAAAAAAATCTTCATTAACCAAAAGACATCGGAATCGAAGAGAGAAGTGGTCAAAAGAACATCTAACATAGGATCCTGGAAATTGATAAAAACTATTTTTTGTGTTGAAGGGAAAATAGAGTTAAATTTAAACGCAAGGAAATATGTCTGAAGACCATTGAGAGAGAGAAATAATGCAACTCAAAGACGGTAACATTTATTGTTGAACTAATCACGCGGGGCTGTATCAAACCCGATGATAGAAGAAAACTGGTAAACCTTGATGGAAACCTAAACAGCGAAATCTGTATCAGTTTTAATATGGTTTAAACTTATACCAGACTACGAAGTTTGTGGTCCTTGCCACACATCAAGTGCAATAAAAATGTTTCTTGTTGATGAAGATGTTCATCTTTTCGAAGACTGACCTGTACAAAATCCAGATCTCAGTACCATTGGTGGGAACTGAAGAAATAACTGCTCCAACAAAAAAAAAGCACAAAAGATTTAGAATAACTGTCAAGATGACTGGAGATAATTGCCAGAGAAAAAAATGTGTGCATTCTAAGCAGTTATTTCGTTTAGCTGCCATAGCGAAGAGCTGATCCAAACAATTAACATGAAAGTGTTTATAAAAAAGCACAGAGGTAACCTTACGGCGGTGGGAAAGTGACTGAAGGCGAGCAGCATGATCAGGACCAATAATATTGCTGATTATTTTTTGGATGTTATCAATGAGCTCCAGGTAAATAGCAGGGGCACGGGAGTATATATGGCAGCAATATTTTAAGCATGGACGAATGGTAAACTTATAGATATATAGTGTAGATTCCGGAAAGAAAAAATATCTCGCAGACACGGTGAAACATTATAACAATTTTGTATCTGTGAACTCATTCACCTTAGTAATTAAGACAAGAAGATTTGCTTATGGGCTTTATGCAAAGAAGCAGTAAGATTGTAAATATTAACATCTATCAAAGCGTCAAAGAGATTTAATTATAAAGTGTAGAACAGAGTTTTCTACTAAGGTTTCCATAGGCTTTTTATATCTCATCACGTTTATTCGTTTGTATGGTCATATATCATATTTTAACAAAATTATTAATGATTTTGTTTTCTACGTTAGTCATGTCGAAATTGAATAAAGATCGAAAGGCGAACCCACGGTCGTTAGTCTATGCGTAAATGTCAATACAATGTTTATAAAAAGTATTTGTTTCATGCATGATGAAAATTTACGTAGAATTGTTGCTCTAATATTAGGAAGTGCTGTGGAAAATGCTTCAATACTTTTTGTATTACAATCTATACACTCCTGGTCAAAATCTTAAGACCAGGTACAAAAGGATTAAAAAAATATAAAATACTGTTACTTTAATCAAAATATATCTGCGAAATATTTACATTTAATTAGAAAATGTAGTTTATCAACAAACAAGTAAAAATTTTAAGCTTTTATTTGATTAACTTAAGCAAACACTGAAAAAAAGGATTTTTTTGGTTAGTCATTAAAATAAGACCATGTTTTAATAAAAACAAATTACTGGACAAAAATTTTAGAACTAGTCAGTGTGCTCATAACTTCAGGCGTGTAGACATCTACGTAGCTCATTTCCGGTATTAAACTTCAGATTTTAAAAAGAGTAAAATGTTAACAAAGTTCGAACAGGGCAGGATTGTTGAACTTCAAAGACGCGGTCTTTCGCAACGAGACATTGCAAATGAAATTGGCCGTAGCAGAAATGTCATTGCTAACTTCATAAAAAATCCGGATGCGTATGCTTCTAAAATATCAAGCGGTCGCCCCAATAAAATCTCACCATCTCTGGACAGATGCATTAGGCGAGAAGTTAAGAGAGATTCGAGCATAACATCAAATCAGATGAAAGCGAATACAGATGCTGAACGCAGCTCTCGAACAATTCGAAGGCATTTAAATAAGAAAACGTTTAAGAACATGAAAACAGATGCAGAGGCCTCGTCTTCTTCTTCGCCATTAAATCTCCCGTTTACAATTTGCTTCCGATTATCAAATTTGGGATATTGATAAATGGAAGAAAGTGTTGTTTTCAGATGAGAAAATTTTCAATCTTGATGTCCCAGATGGTTTTCAGGTTTACTGGCATCCAAAAGAAATTTTCTCAACACGATACAGTGGAGGTGGATCAATTATGGTCAGGAGTTCATTTTTGTACAATGGAATTCTTGAGTTACTGGTGGGAAAAGGTCATCAAACAGTTGTTAGTTACACTGACATGTTAAGAAAGGCATCGTTAATTACTGAAGGCCCTCATCTACGTGGATAAAACTGGATTTTCCAGCAGGACAATGCTGCAATTCACAACGCTCTCCAGATCGTAACGCAATCGATAATGTTTGGGAATGGATGGCAAATGATGTTTATAAATATGGATCACAATTTGAAACTGTGGATGCTCTTCGTGCTGCAGTTTATGCATCCTGGGTAAGCATCCCAATCACCCTCATGCAGAAGTTAATAATGAATATACCAAAGTGAATTTTCGAAGTAATTCGCAAAAATGGAGGATATATTGAGAATTAAATTGCCGTTGTGACGTATTTGTTCTGTATTTGTTCTGTATTTGCTATTTTTATTTACATGGCCTGATGCTATGAGCGCACTGACTAGTTCTAAAATTTTTGTCCAGTTTGTTTGTTTTTTTCACACATGGTCTTATTTTTATAACCTACCCAAAAAATCCTTTTTGCAATGTTTGTTTAAATTGATCAATTAAAAGCTTAAAATGTTCACTTGTTTGTTGATAAACTACATCTTCTAATTAAATGCAAATGTTTCGTAAATATATTTTGATTAAAGTAAAAGTATTTTATATTTTTAAACCCTTTTGTATCTGGTCTTAAGATTATGACCAGGGGTGTATGTACTTACACACACACACACACACACACACACACACACACACACACACACACACACATATATATATATATATATATATATATATATATATATATATATATATATATGACAGAAGATGTCTGTGTGTGTGTCTGTCTGTCTGTATGATACCTTTTCACTGGAGATCCATCTAACCGATTTTGACAAAACTTGGCACATAAATACACATGACGAGCTCAACGATACCTCATTTTTAAGAGATAGGTTTTGAGCGTAAAAAATCGATAATCTTTCAAAAAGCAGTAATCGATATAGCCTATCAAAAATCGATAAATACAACTTTTTTTCTCTGATTTCGTTCAAACTCGGTATGTAGGTTACTTACATCATGACGAGATTAACGATACCTCATTCTTATTTCTACGCTACTACGTTTATCGAAAAACCGAAAAAACTGAAAAATCGATTTCACACACAAATCGATTTCAAAACAAATTTCAAAGTAAAAACTCCCTCAATTTTCAAGCAATCTAATACAAACTTCACTCAATTGTATCCAACAATAAGTTTATTGTTTAACAGTCATCTAACTTGATAATTGAGTCCACCCATATAATGAAAACCCGGGTAAATAGCGAAAAAAATGGCGTTTTTTTTTACTGGTTTCTTTCTTATTTTTTGTTGATCTTTCAACCAATTTTCATCAAACTTAACAATTGTTTTATAAATGTATCCTCTTTTACATCCCTGGTAGCATACTGACAAATTGAATTTCAAAAACTCCAAAATAATTGTGGTCTGAAGTAGGTCTTCATGTTGTCTGTTTTACCCCTTCATGTCCTCGGATAACTTCGATTGAATAAATACAAATTACTTCTGTTATATCAGTAACTGCATTAATTCAATTGTTTTTAATGAAAATACTTTAAAGTAATTGAAGAAGACAGACTGTGTTACATCGAAACACGATGCTGTTTTTACTTCATTCTAACTGAACGCTGATCAACCAGCTGGGTATGGCTGCTAGTGTTTATATATTTTCAAAAGAACCAGCACTAAACAAAATATCTTCTATCACTGAAGGCGCATTTTTACAATCGGTAAAAAAATTTCATACGTATAAAATATCTATTGTAAGAACGGAACTACCTACACAATACTCTTCCAGGTTTATATTAAGTATGCGACACAACACTCTAGTCAGAGACACAGAGAGTCAGAGAGAGCCGCGTACGACTACCAGTATTGGACACTAACATATAGTAAGCTCCGCTTACACTATCTCTGTAACCTGTTGTTAATATATCTTTCTTACATCTAATCCGTGTTCCGTGTTTTCCTTCTGTGGTCCCAACTTTGGCCCCACATCACTATATAATCGTTTCCGGTTTTGTCAACACTAGTTTTCTACAGTTTCATCAACAATGAACAAGAACCTAAGTAGACTCACCTAAATTATAGCCTTTCACACATATCGCTGTAAAGGCATTAACAATCACCTAACTGTCCATTGTTTCGTCTCCTTAAACATTCAGCAAGTATTGATGAATATTGATAGGTGAAATTTCTTCTGTATGATGAAGTTCAATGACATAGCTCAGCTAGGTGAACACTTTATGTCAGACGCCATTATGCCTGACTGCTATTATATTTAACAGCAAAAATAGATGACTACTGGAGAGTTTCAACAGTTAAACTTACACTAGTGACATCCTCGTCTATGGATTAATATTATAAAATGGGAGGTATTACGTTTTTAAATCTATTGGCAGTGTGTTTCTACCTGACGATGAGAGCTTGTCTTTTTTCTGTAGTAATGCAATCCAATAAATATCAAAACGTACAAAATAATTTGGCTTTCCATTTTAAGCTTTGTGATTTTTAATCGACCCCGATGTAAGTTTATTTTAAAAACTTTCAAAATAAAACCGCATTAAAAAAAAGAAGTAATGAACTACTTGAAGAAAGCATAGTTTCTCCTACCGATTTCCGTTTTCATATACGCTTGCCCGCTGCCAACGATCACGTTTGGATATGAAATCCAAGATAATTATATGATGTTCAAAAGAAAAGAACTTGTGTGGCGAAATATTTTATTTCCAATAAAACTCGGAATGATATACAATTAAAAAGATAATCTTCAAGTATATTTTTAAAAATACCTTGCAAAACAGCCTCACCAGAATATTTTAAATGATTTGCATTGAATTAGTTACCCAAAAACATTCAGTCGAAAATTAAACTATATTTCTTTAAAAAGAAGTTATATATAAATTTTATACTTTTTATAGTCGGTGTCGTGAGCAATTTTGATTTAATTACATTTACCGGCCTTAATATTCGAAAAATTTTGTCAGAAAATATCCGACCTGACAAAATTTATCGAATATTCTGGTTAGTAATTGTAATTCAATAAAAAATATTGTTTAATTAAATAAAATGAGCATTAACTCGATTATGAGGATCCCTCTGAAATAACGATTAAGCAAAACAAATTAAAATGTGTCGGATTTAATTTAGTTCATAAAATAAAAATGTCTTTGTTTACGTTAGGGTACAAAACAGAGCAGATGTGGAGGTTTCGAGAAGCGGCAAAGAATATGAGTTCCAAACCACTATTTCCGGATTTGTTTAACCGGAAGTCCGACGTGGCCGAAACAGTTAAGGACACCATATCTAATGACTGTTCCTTATAGGCGATATTTTGTAACAAAACTTTCGGAATATTCAGGCCGGTAAATATAATTAAATAAAAATACTATTTAATTGAATAAACCGAGCATTTCCTCTTATATGGGTATTCATCTAAAATAACGTTGAAGCAAAACAAATTATATATATATATATATATATATGTGTGTGTGTGTGTGTGTGTGTGTGTGTGCGTGCGTGCGTGCTAAAAGATTGCGAAAAGGCTGATTTCCGTTTGAAAATTATTTGGTTTTGTTTTGACTGCTGAATGATATTTACATCCCACATTCAGTATGAAAACTGAACTGGTGACATCTCGGATGTACTCGGATTCATTTCTTTTACAGGGGGGAAAGGATATGTAATAAAAAATAATATTCGAATTACATCTATATGGATAACAAAATTTTCTGTGTATTTTGTTTTTGTGTACTCTCTCTCTCTCTCTCTGTTTTTTTTTATTTCTGGTCGCCTACACAATTCCAGAAAATCATTGTTGAAAACACAACTATACTTAAACATGAAAACAATAAACGAAAACTGAAAATTCTTGAAGCTATATACATAAAACAGTTGAAACCTAACCTGAACAAAATAAACTACGAAATCTCCACAAATATTCTTAAATGCCTATAATTGATAACAGAAGCCATTGGATTATACAAACGGCTTCCCATACTTAATACTTCTCGTTTTCACTCTTGTGGGATCATGTGTGATGTCATGAGCAGCGGTGCGATTTTCGCTTCCAGCGTCTCGTATGGACAAGTTTGTCGTTGCTTGAAAATCTTTCATGCAACAAAAACAGACTATCATTATTGTTTTGTCCATGTATTGTTTAATATATTGTAATGTAATTGTCATCTTTGATAATGGCATATGTAAGCCGAAAGCTTAGATAGGATTAAAAAAAATATGTATCAATATGGTGATTTTCTTTAGTCTTTTAATGATAATGTTATTAAGTTTATCAAACAATTCGAAAAGAATTTACATAAAATGAATAGACAAAACTTGTCTATATTATTTAATGAAACATGCATCAAAGAAAAAATGCTGCCTAAATACACATAATATATATATATATATATATATATATATATATATATATATATATATATATATATATATAGACTGTAATCTTTCATTTATACATGTTTCATTAAAGACGACAGACAAGGTGCTCTGATTAAGCTTTTTTGATTTAATTTTTCTTGTGTTCGAGCAAGCTTTTTCTTTTCTGGACACAGAGTGTGTAGAAACTCTCCGAATGTTGTATAATTACGAGCGCTTTCGGCTATACTTTTAGCCATTATCATTATCATTAGCCATTGCGTGCGTTATTGCAATCGTCATAGCTGAATGCTGGCTTTCTTTCCATAAAACCGCCAACCTTTTCAATAGCTTTTTTAATTTCAGTCCAAATTTCATCACAATCATGCATCTCGTCTCTATCTTGTTGCAGATGTATCTCGTTGTCATCCTTTCATCTTATTCCTATCGTCTTTTGCACCAACACAAGCCATTAGGGTGAAATAAACATAAGCAATTATCCAAAATAAATTTCCTGAAAAACAGAAATTTCTAATCAGTTACATATCACCCAAATAGTTCAAATATACACATCAAAATCATGTCCGGATATGCGAGATTCCGGATATGAGGCACTCCGGATATGAGGGATTCCGGATATGAGGTATTCCGGATATGAGAGATTCCGGAAATGAGGGGTTACTGATATGAGGGAGTCTACTGTAGAAACAAACATTCGGGACAATTTTAGTTTTCTATTTCTTTTTAATTATCCAGAGGATTCTCAGAGTTACAGTTCCTCAGCATTTAATCATTTTTAAAATTTGAAAATCATATGAAATATTTTGTGATTTACGCGTTATATAATCTGAAAAAACTTTGTCAGCCAGATCGATCAGTACAACACTCGTTGGTTGAGGGAAGAACGTTAGTTTCTTTTTCTTTTCTTTGTCTCGTAAATACCGAACTATCCACATTCTTTTCCTAAAGTCGAAACATTTTGCTTAAAGAATGACCAATTTTCCAAAATAACAGCGACACCATTTTACGAAGATCTGACATTTTTCATTTCCTTCTCAAGCCAACTGTGGCATTTGAGGAAGAAATTCATTTCGGTTACCCGCCTAGAATTAAGCAGATAACCAAACTAAACGAACAAACATTTACAATGTTCAGTTGCCGCCTTTCTAAATGGAACTAGATAACCTATTAGTTGCTTGTGGTAGCACACTGGAATTCGATTTGAAGACTGCCCACTTAGATGACTGCAGCCGACAGCAAAGATGTATTGAGGATAAGAAAGAAGCGGTGATATATTCGATATTTAAATACTGCAGCTGCGCACTCCCAGTTACACTTTAAAAGCATTACAGGAATTATAGGAAAAAAGTGTCGCTGCCGACACGTGAGTTTGAACATACATCGCCAGAGACTAAACACGGGCGATTCTATTATTGAATTAAGATCACATGACCGTAAAGGAAACGTATAAATGTAAATTAGGGTGGTAACGAATTGATCTCTCTTTCTATTCTATCCTCTAATACTATACGGATAGCTCTTTCTACTCTATCCTCTAATAGTATACGGTTCACTCTTTCTATTCTATCCTCTAATATTATACGGAACACTCTATTCTATCTTCTAATACTGTACGGAACATTATTTCTACTCTAACCACTAATACTATACGGATCACTCATTTTACTCTATCCTCTAATACTATACGGATCACTCTTTCTATACTATCCTCTAATAGTATTCGGATTACGTATTTTTATCCTATCCTCTAATATTATAAGGATCACTCTTTTTTTCTATCCTTTAATACTCTACGGATCACTCTTTCTACTCTTTCCTCTAATACTATACGGTTCTCTTTTTCTACTGTATCCTCTACTACTATACGGATCACAGTTTCTATTCTTTCCTCTAATACTCTACGGATCACTCTTTCTATTCTATCCTCTAATACTATACGGATCACTCTTTCTATTCTATTCTCTAATACTCTACAGATCACTCTTTCTACTCTATCCTCTAATACTATACGTCCCACTCTTTCTACTCTATCCTCTAATAGTATACGAATCACTCTTTCTACTCTATCCTCTAATACTATACGTCCCACTCTTTCAACTCTATCCTCTAATACTATACGGATCACTCATCTATTCTATCCTCTAATATTATACGGATTACTCATTCTATTCTATCCTCTAATACTATACGGATCAACTCATTCTACTCTATCCTCTGATACTATACGGATCACACTTTCTATTCAATCCTCTAATACTATACGGATGACTATTTCTAGATTTTTCAGAGAATTGACTATGATTACTCATATTGATTGTCCAATGTTGAATATATGTAATTTTCTTACTTATTTTATGACCTGCAAGTTCATCGGCAGCAGATCATTCACTTCATTGTTTTTACTCTTCTGCACATTCTATATCTTGACTTTCCGTTCCTTTGTAGATAATATTTCTTCTGTTTTTCTATTTGGGCGAATTATTGTAGTTTTTTCTCTTGGTTTCCTTCTTCAATATCTTTTTCATTTAGAGCTGCTCTGCGTCTGACCGTATTTTATTGAACTTTGGATTTCTATAAACAACTTTGAAGCTGTTGCGTTCGTCACACGTGTAACTCTTCCACAACAAACCAGCCTTACCTCTTTTTAGGAAATGCGCTCTTCCTATCTGGTCAGTAACATCCTACTTTCATACAAAATATCAACGAGAAACTATTGCTCAATCACTTTCAAACTAGCTCGCTGATTGGTCAGTTCCAACCAATCAAACTGCCTGCACGCGACAAATCTGTTTTACCGCATTTTCCGTTTGAGCCTCCCTTTCAAGAGAGTATGGGTATTTTTTTCTCAAGAGAGTGTGGGTACTTTTTTCTCAAGAGAGTTTGGGTATACTTACATTTCTTATGTTCCTGCTGGTCAAGATTTCTTTCGGTGTTATATTTTTTCGCAACATACTTGTTGATAATACAAATATAATAGCATTGTCAACATGTAAAAAAAAAGACTAAAAATAATGGAAGCCTTATTAATAAAAACAAAAAGAAACACACATTAATATCAACTATGAACAGGAACACAATATATTGACCGTGTTTTGAAAATAAACTATTCAACAATACTAAGTACATACTAGGAACAATCCATTTCCCGTTAACAGTAAATATAATTCTTCTTTGATAATGGCTAAAGGTAATGCCTGAAAGCGCTTGGAGAAATAAAACATTTGGACAGTTTCTGTATCATTTATATACGGTAAAGAAAAAAAATACGAGATCATATGAGAAATTATATAAAAAAATTAATGAAAGTACCATGTCTGTCATATTCATATTCATATTCAATGAATATATATATATATATATATATATATATATATATATATATATATAAAATGTACTCGAATGTAATGAGAACGAGAATAGTATATAAATTCTAACGTTCACAGCATTAATTCAAAAGAGGGCTCAATACCGATAGTAGAGCAATAATTATTTATTATATTTTTTTTTTCTTATAGACAAAATAATTAACTCACTACAAAGATGCACCTTCGTTTCCGTGCATTTATTTGCATCTTTGTCGTGATATTTATATATATATATATAGTTCGATTGATGAGTTTGTGATCCTGGGTTTCATGCTATTTGCGATCGTCAGTTTGTCTGATGATCGCAAATAGCGTAGAACCCAAGGTCACAAACTCACATCAATCCAACTAAATATGTTAGCTCTGTCACTGATATTGGGCGCTTTCCGCTAAGTACCACGCATATATAATATATAAATAATATATATATAAAATTGCATATATACGTATATATCAGGTCATCCCATAAGTTCTGTCCGAATTTTGAATAAAGAAAACAAGTGACCAAATGCTACATTTAATTACAGATTCAATCAACAATGCATTTTCCCTGATTATCTATGACTTCCTTCCATCTATTAACAAGCTTACTAATTCCATTACTGTAAAATTATTTTGTCTTTGATTCGAAGAACTCACAAATGTCAGTTTTAACCTCTTCCTGTGTTACAAAAGCTGTTTCTTCCAAATGATTCTGTAAGCTACGAAACAAATGATAGTCTGAAGGAGCAAGATCGGGAGAATAAGGTGGATGAGGAATTTTCTCCCAACCAATCTTTTGTGACGTGATTCTTGCTGTGTGGGGTCGCGCATTGTCCTGATGAAACATCACCTCTTTTCGATTCACTAGAGCAGGTCTTTTTTTTCCTCAAAGCTTGGTTCAAATGCTCTAATTGCTGACAGTATATTTGAGCATTAATTATTGCATTAGGTGGTAAGAATTCAAAGTGGATTATTCCTTGGCGATCGCACCAGATTGAAAGAAAAACCTTTTGCCTATGAAGTTCCATTCTCAGCTGTGGCTGGGGTCCTTCGCCTTTACCAAGCCACTGTCTACGACGCTTAACATTTCGATAAAAGATCCATTTCTCGTCGTCAGTCACAAGTCTATCCAAAAAAGGTGAAACAAGTTTGCGAGAATGGAGAGAAGAGCAGATGTCAACTCGGGGTTTGAGGTTGTTTTCAGACAATTCATGAGGCACCCATTTTCCAAGTTTAGGAACTTTTCCAAGTTGTTGAAGATGATGATGGACAGTTGTATGGTTTGAACTGAGAACCACTGCCAATTCCCCAACTGATAAAGCAGGATTTTCTTCAAGGTTTGCTTCAAGAAGCTTTTCATCAAACTCAACTGGACATCCGGTTCAATCTTCATCTTCAAGGGTGAAATCTCCACCTCTGAATTTTGTAAACCATCTTCTGCAAGTTCTTTCATTCACACATTCCTCTCCATAAACTGAGTGAATGTTTCTAGACGCTTCGACTGCTGAGTTTCCTTTCTTGAACTCATAAAGCATTATGTGCCTCAAATGATTCTTGGGTACTTCCATGTTAGCAGGGTTTTAATCAAACAAAATTTAATCTTATTGTTCTTTGAAATAAAATTTGATCAGTTTAAATACATCTAAACATAAAAATAATGTTCAGCTCCATTAGACATTATAAAATACTCTTTAAAATTTCCTTCATTTTAACAAAAAGTTAAAATTCGGACAGAACTTATAGGATGACCTGATATACATACATATATATATATATATATATATATATATATATATATATATATATATATATATATATATACATACACACACACACACGCACACACACACACACACACACATATATATATATATATACATATATATATATATATATATATATATATATATATATAGATAGATAGATAGATAGATAGATAGATAGATATCACTAGATAAGACACCGAGGGTGTTGAAACAAAATGGCTATTTTTGTAGTGATTTTATAACATATTTATGTTTAAATTTTTTTTAAATAAATAATTATATATATATATATATATATATATATATAATGTGTGACTGTGTATGTGTATACCTTTGCAATGAAATTTGCCTCAAAGTGCATACTAGACGACCATCCTCAACATGAATTCCCTCTTCTAATAATGTCAAAACTCTTTTACTCCACTATTTCAGCTCGGAATGTTTCCAAATTAAAAAATAAAAACAAAAAAAAACTTGATTCTATGAAGTATGCGGGTTCAGAGAAAATCCCCCAGCAGTCGTACTTAGGATTTATCTCCGATCTCGACAAAGTTGTTTAGAAGTTGATTGAAATAGAATTCTTTCCCAAGTCTGTGAAAGTTTTCAGTTGTCTAACATTTTTTTACAAGAATGTTTTCCTCGTTATCGCTGTATCACCTCAGTAGCAGTCTTGGTGTTATTAGTAAACTATTTGGGTTTGTTATGAAAAAGGTGTGTTGATCATCTCAACAAAAAAAACTCCTGGGCGACATATACGATGCATTTCATTCCTCTAGGTCAGCTGTTGATGTTTAAACACACGAAATCAGCCAATCGCAGGGATGACAGCTTTGTTACCAGAACAATTGCCTTATAGATCTGAAAGCCTTTAACACGATGTGGCATAGTGGTTTTTTTGCATAAACTCTCTAGCTAAGACATCTGTGGAAGAGTTTATGCTATCATCGTCCTTTCTACGATGGTAGCTTTGTTACCAGAAAAATTGCTATATAGATCTGAAAGCTTTTAACATGATTTGGCATAGCGGTTTTTTGCATAAACTCTCCAGCTAAGGCATCTGTGGAAGAGTTTATACTATCGTCGTCTTTTCTCTCATGCCGATGAAGGTGTTGTGAATTTTCAGACTGGAGCTCGTGTGATTAATGCAGACCTCACCAAAGTCTACCTCATTTCTTCTAATCTATTACCACTTTTTTTTAATTAATTATCTATCTGGGAATATTCTTATCTCATTATAAACATTGATGTAGATGATACTACTGTTTATGGAACTACTTCCATAAACTAAGTTGATCGGAGCCTTTCAGCTGATCTCTTCTCCGATCAAGCTCTAACTGCTCATTGGGGTAAAACTAGATTTTAAAATTCGCTACCACAAAAACTAAGTTCATATAGTTTCATCATCATCGTTCATACCCTACTTTTTCCTTTGTAATAACTAGCAGGGATACCCGGCGTTGCTCGGAAGATCTCTAAATAATAGTTTACTATTGACAATTTATTGATATTTTTCAGATATCTTATGGAAAATAAGTTTTATTCGATATTTAAAAAATAAACTTCATTTTATTCATTTTTATTACTTTTTTGGCGGGGTGGTTGTTACAAAATAATTATATTTAGGAAAATGCTACACTACTAATACTACGCACAGGGGTGGTCTTAAGGAGCTGAGCATCCTCATATTTTTATTCAAAAAGAGACTTTATTTTTCTATTTAAATACTAACATAAATACTCTGTTAATGTTGTTTTCAAACAAATCAAACTTAGATAAAAGTTCAAATTCTTTCAAGTTCTTTTTTTCAAATTATTATTAATAAAAAAAATGTAAAAAAACTTAAAGTAAGATATATTTAAATATTTAATTTAATCAGTTTTCAAGTAAAAACTATAGCAAGCCTTACTTCTTTGAAAAATAATTATTTACTATTTATTTTGAAAGGGAATTCAGATTTATTTTGAGTAAATAAAGTTTTACTTTTAAACATTACATTAGCAAACATTTCTCTGTAAAGGAATTTAATTACTATTTTGAAAGAGTGTAAAAGCAAGCAAGATAAATTGAGAATTTAGTTTTGAAAAGCGATTGTTTCAATTTCAAGTTATATCTGTATTTGAAAAGAAAAGAAAAACTTTAGTTAAATAAAAATTAGCAGATAGAGACTTGATTTAAGGCCAACATTAGTCGTGTTGGATATTTATTTTACGAATTTAACTATATTTTATTTAAATTAATTTTCGAAAAAATAAGGCACGCTATAGTTTTTTTTGCGTTAATGAAACTTAATTGAAAATTATTCACTTTTTTATGTTAGTTACAAAGCAAAAAACAATGAGGTTTATTTTTTAATGTTTGAATGAAAAGATTATTTTCCATAAGATACCCGAAAAATAATAGTTAATAATACATACACACACAAATATCGGAATAAATAAATAACTTTTTGCCAAATAATTATATTTAATATTCTTCTTCTTTTAAATTTACTTTGTTATTTTAATATTCATTTTTTTAAGATAAGCTTTTATTTACAATAGATGTGAAAATAAATTTAAGAGAATAGAAATTTTAAAAATACATACATATATAGCGTTTCGGTAATCCTAATCTGAAATAAGATTATTACTTTTCCTTTTTATTTTTTAATTCTGAGAATTTCGAATGGATTCTAATGCATTTTAATTTTAAAATACTTCGTAAATGCAAATCCCAAGATGATACTTTTTATACAAAAAGCTGGAATGGGTGATAATGAGACTGGATATGTATTTACTTTGTCGTTAATTATTGTAGTTTGTTAGTTTTATCCAGACACATACACACACATCTGGGCTGCAGATGCACAATCCTAACTTTACAACACGGATAGAGTTCATAATTGTTTAAGCAGTCCTGTGAGGGGAACATGTTTTTCACTCTGACCGTTGTAGTTCTGTTGCTACTATAGAAAATAAAATGTTCAGATTAGCGCACCATTCTTTAGTTTCGCCAGTTCAGACCTTTGCAATTGGGCGTGCGTATATATATATATATATATATATATATATATATATATATGTACACACCTCACATTTCTTCAAATATTTAAGTATATCTGACTTTGACACTTTGACGCAATGAAAAGTAGCCTGTCTGCAGCATATATAACAGAGTTAATTTATTTTTCCCTCAAAATAACTCAAAATATAGCCATTAAAAGCTAAATCCCTGGCAAAAAAAAGTGAGTACACCCCTTAGGAAAAGTTGTCAATATTAACATACAACATGTCAACTGTCAATATTTTGTGTGGCCACCATCATTATCCAAAACTGCCTATACTCTCCTGGGCATGGAGTTTACCAGAGCTTCACAGGTAGTCACTGGAATGCTCTTCCACTCCTCAATGATGACGTCGCGGAGTTGGCGGTTATTTGAGTCTCTGCACACCTCCACCTTCTGCTTGAGGATGGCCCAAAGATGTTCTATTGGGTTCAAGTCTGGAGACATGCTTGGCCAGTCCATCACCTTTACCCTCAGCCTATTCAGTAAAGCGGTGGTTGTCTTGGATGTGTGTTTGGGGTCATTGTCATGCTGGAACACTGCTCTGCGACCCAGTTTCTGGAGGGAGGGGATCATGCTCTGCTGCAGTATTTCACAGTACATGTTGGAGTTTATGTTTCCCTCAATGAAATGTAACTGTCCAATACCTGCAGCACTCATGCAGCCCCAGACCATGACATTCCCACCACCATGCTTGACTGTAGGCATGACACACTTATCTTTGTACTCCTCACCTGGTCGCCGCCACACATGCTTAAGGCCATCAGAACCAAACAAATTACATTTCGTCTCATCAGACCATAGGACATGGTTCCAGTAATCTATGGGCTTTGTTGACATGTCTTCAGCAAACTGTTTGCGGGCTTTCTTGTGTATTGCCTTCAGAAGAGGCTTCCTCCTGGGGTGACAGCCATGCACACCAATTTGATGTAGTCTGAACACTAACAGTCTGAATCCCAATCTCTTTAATCTCTGCAGCAATTCTAACAGTACTCCTACGCCGATCTTTCAAAGAAAGCTTTTGGATGTGACGCTCAGCACGTGCGCTCAGCTTTTTGGACGACCCAACTGAGGCCTGTTCTGAGGGACCCTGCTCTTTTTAAAATGCTGGATGATCTTAGCCACTGTGCTGCAGCTCAGTTTCAGGGTGTTGGCAATCTTCTTGTAGCCTTGGCCATCTTTATGTCGTGCAACAATACGTTTTTAAGATCCTCAGAGAGTTCTTTGCCATGTGGTGCCATGTTGAACTTTCAGTGACCGGTAAGAGAGAGTGTTAGAGCTGCACTACAAATTTGAATACACCTGCTCCCCATGAACACATGGGCATAGTTACACTAATGAGTCACATGACATTTTGAAGGGAAAATGAAAAGCAGTACTCAATTTAGACATTTAGGGTGTAGTTTCTAGGGGTGTACTACTTTTAGGGGTGTAGTTTTAGGGTGTACTCACTTTTGTTGCCAGGGATTTAGCTTTTAATGGCTATATTTTGAGTTATTTTGAGGGAAAAATAAATTAACTCTGTTATATATGCTGCAGACAGGCTACTTTTCATTGTGTCAAAGTGTCATTTTGTCAGTGTTGTCCCATGAAGAGATATACTTAAATATTTGAAGAAATGTGAGGGGTGTACACACTTTTGTGATACACTGTATATTGATGCATGTTTGCTTAAATAATATTGACAAGTTGTGTCTATTTATTTTAAGTAAGTTCCTTTCATATTGTCTGATAAGCTTAATAACATTATCATTGAAAAAAAAACACACGCCATGCAAAAGGAAATCACCAAATTGATACATCTTTAAATCCGATCTAAGCTTTCGGCTTACATAAGATGAAAAGATGACAATTACATTTCAGTTTGTCAAACAATACACGGACGAAACAATAATGATAGTCTGTTATTGTTGCATGAAAAATTTCAAAGTAACAACAAACTCGTGTATACGAGACGCGGAAGCGAAAATCGCATCGCATCTCGTGACGTCACACATGACCACGCGAGAGTGAAACAAGTATTAAGTATGCGAAGCCGTTGGTATAAACCAATGGCTTCAGTTATCAATTACAGGCATGTAATAATATTTGTGGAGATTTCGTAGTTTATTTTATTCAAGTTAGGTTTCCACTGTTTTATGTATATAGCTTCAAGAATTTTTAGTTTTTGTTTATTGTTTTCATGTTTAAGTATAGTTGTGTTTTCAATGAGGATTTTCCGGAATTGTGTACGCGGCCAGGCATGTTGTTTTTAAATGCCTAAAAATGGTAGAGTTATCATTCAAATGTAGAGTCAAGCGTAGTGAAAGCAAGTTTGTTATTCAAAATATATAACACATAAATTAATCCCAAACTAATATAATTTAAATAATAATTTACACAAAAAATTCAAGAACATCATTTACTCACTTCCATCCATTAGACATTGATTTGTGTCCCTTGGCATCTTCCATAGCTTGTCTAGATTTTTCGGCTAACCTGCTGAATATTTAAGAGCATTCTTAAGTTTAACAATTTTGAAAAATCAGTAACATTTTTGCTCTTGTATATAGATACTTGTCACAAAATAAAATCCTTGCATTTGCATTGATAAAGTCCCTTAGAGGACGAAACGCGTCAGCTAAGATAAGTTATCTATTTGTTTTTATTCACATTGTCCAGAAATTGGGCGCTCGTCCAGAATACTTCTTTACTTTTCTACGAAATAAGCTTGAAATTTTATAATATTTTTTAAAAATGTAATATTCCAAGTCAGTTTAGCGGTGGCCAATTTTAATATGAAGGAATTTCTGCTTAATCAAGACGCAAATGTTTCTGTGAAATTACGAAAAGTCTACATATTTTTTATATTTGGATATTAATATTAACCCGGGAATGTTAAAAAAGAAAAATGAAAAAAACTTATTACGGATCAACTAATTAAGAATGACATTTTTGAGGAGTCAATTATGGGTGATTTGCAAAAAAGAATCAGTTAGATTTAAGAGAAATTGTAATTTAACTTCGTCTTCGTGAAAAAAAATATTCGAATTCAAGCTGAAATTGAAAAATCAATGATGCTGATTTCAAATTATGATTTTATTAAAGAATCCGACTTGTATCCTGCTTCCGATATTACCAGAGAACTTTGCTGCTCTGAATTCTGAAGAATATACTTGTTTCGTTTTTTATTTGGCTAATACCTTCTTTGCAAAACATAATCAGGAATATTATACATTAATTGAATCATTAAGTTGAATTTTTCTGAGAATTTCCTCGAGCAAATCCGTTAAATGTTAAGTTCGCCATTATTTTCGAAGTAACACAAGAATCCCGAGATTTCAAGTCAGTTTCAGAGAACGGCGAGTGAAAATAAATCTGCGTAAGAATCAGTTGCTTGTGTCTACAAGAATTGAATTCTAATGTGAAAGTGGAAGTAACTCTATATTACTGTTTATGATAAATGGTCGTTAACAAATTCTTGCAATAAAATATCTACTGCTTCGACATTTTCAGTATGGAACGTGATACATCACTGTCTGGCAATGTAGGTGTGAATAGAACCTACAATAGTTTAATTGGCCGAAAGCCATATGATTCCTGTCAGAAAGCTAAATAAAGTAATACTAAAAGCCCTATTTTGGCTTATTCAAGGGACCTTTCAGTAGAATATTGATTTACTGCGTAGGACCGTTGATTCAAGGTCTGGCAATCAATACAAGCTGACTCTTATTAAGGTTTCCTGTAGCCGTACCATGAAAATGTATTAAAACAAATGTCATTGTTAAGTTTCTGTTCAAATTTGTTACTCTTTTGGGCCTGAAAAAGTTCAGTCTGATCAAGGGTCAAATTTTATGTCTATTTATATTAGTAAGGAATAAAATGGTATAGGCTGTCAGATTACAATTTGGAAAAGTCAAAGCGCATTAGAGTACTGAATCCCCGAAAAAAAAATGACCAGAACCTAGTTTGAACATGCCAAAGGAACGTAGCGAAGAAATTCACTTCCTTTTCTTTACTGTAAAGGAAACACTTCCGGTATCTTTTGGACTTGAATCCATTTTGGCTTTGGCTTTTTCTGTCCCACGGCACATCAACCTCAATGGGTCACTCAATGCCGACAACCTTTTTTTTCTGGTAATATTTTGTTTTGTCAAAAATATATTTCTGTTAATATTTTTCCTCAAAAATGTATAGCTGGTAATATTATTTCAGAAACGTGTAGCTGGTAATATTATTTTTTCAGAAACGTGTAGCTGGTAATATTATTTTTTCAAAAACGTGTAGCTGGTAATATTATTTTTTTAGAAACGTGTAGCTGGTAATATTATTTTTTCAGAAACGTGTAGCTGGTAATATTATTTTTTCAAAAATGTAGCGCTGGTAACTCCATTCCTTCAATAACGTATTGCTGGTAATAGTTCTTTTCAACAAATCACCGCTAGCAACAGTCTTTTCTCTTCAAAAATTTATTTCTGGTAACAACTACGACCAAAGCATTTCTGGTTCCAAAACCCACTCTTACACCTCCACAAGGCCCTTTACCTCAGTTTCGGGATCAACCATCCGCCCATAGCCAGGACCCCAACAGGTGCCACCACACCAGGTCATGGCGGACCTTGGAATACCCGCAACTAAAAGTCGTTTCCACGCCCACCAAATCCCCCAATCAGAGGCCCCACTGTCGGACGCAGCCTATCATCCCACCCTGGACGCGGCTGTAGTCTCAGTTCCGCGGTTAACTATTTGCCCATAGGTGGGACCCTAAGAGGTGCTACCACCCCGGGTCAGTCTGAACCTGGGAACATCAGCAATTAAGAGGTGATTCCACGCTCCTCAAAACCTCCTGATCAGGGGCCTTGCTGTTGGACGTAGTTTATCGTCTTACCCTGGACGCGAATGTAGTTTGTCGTCATACCCAGGATGGAGTCCATTTTGGTTCGTTTTGGTTTAGCGAGTGGACAACTTAAAAATTTGAAAGAAATGTTCTTTTGATAAAAACAGGAAAGAATTAAACTTTCTTGAATATTTAACAAAATTCCATAGCAAGCTTTAATAAAACATTGAAAATGAATTAGCAGTTGATAAAATCATTCTACTTCCTGCAAAGAAACAGAGAGAATTCACTTGAACGCAGTTTTAAATCTGGTGTTACTTTCTGTCTCTGGAGAGACAGTTATTATATACTTTCATCATTAAATTATTGATGAGAAAATAAATGTTTCAAATTATACTTTCAAAACGCCAGAGAGACGTATACCGACAGGATTGTGCTATGGTAATATGCTAAAATATTAATACTACTGGAACAGGTTCAGTTTTTTTTTAATTCTATAAATATAAATAGTGTTGTTAATGATTTAACAAAAAAGTCATGATTCTTCTGTTATTTCCAAATAGGAAATTCACAGATTCTTCAGTTTTGACAGTAAATTATTCCATTTATCACAAGCCACGCATATGATCAGTTTAAGCAATTAATTCAGGAAGATGAGCATTTATTTCTTGGTGTACCAACTAAAACATACTATATCCTACAATGCTGATGTTAGCGATACTTTTCCTGTCAAGCAACAACCCGACAGACTTAATCCAAGAAGATAAAAGTATTTACAAGAAATTAAATATCTTCTGATAAGTGATTTGTTTGAACCATGGCGTTCTATATTAACAGGCCTCTGCATAGCGCTGCTATCTCGGTATACTGGAGGCCGGCTGTCAATTAGTTTTAGTTTCAGTTTGAGCGAACTGCTGCGTACTGTGTACTCTTATGTTGTTGGCTCGAGAAATTCAAAGGAATCTTTTAATTTTACCTATGGTTGGAATATCATTTAATTTATTTATTTGAAGTAAGTATATTTGATTATTTTAGTTTGAGTCCATATTTAAATTGTAAAAAGTAAACTTTGGTGCTTAAATTTACTCGCACAAAAAGATTTACTTAAGTTTAAAAAGCCCTAACATTTTTAAATTAAAGTTTAATTCATTTTTGGCATTTTCCCTCTTAAAGTTTGTTCAACATTTTTTGATTAAAGTTTAAAGAATTATTTATTGATAAAATGCAATTCTTTTTGAGTAATTTGTATTATTTTAAGAAGCAAAACAAAACAACATTTAGCAAATTTGAACAGAATTTAATTTAGTTTCTTCAAAGACGTAAAGAAAACTATTTTTATTATAAAATGAATTAAAAATGGGTTTTTTTCATAAATTCAATGTCATTACTTAATTTGATATTTATTTTTGATATCGCTAAAAAAAACATTGTTAGTATGAGTGAAAACATAACGTCAACGAAATTAAAGTTTAATTTTCTCAAGTTTTTAACCATGATAAAAAATTAGCATAAGTCAACATTTTTCTATTAAAAGTTTAAGTTTGAATAATAAATTTTAATAAAATTTTAATAGAGAAAGGTTCATTAACATTTCTCTATTAAAACTTTATCCAACATTTCCATTAAAAGTAAAAAAAAAAGACTAACGAATTTCTTCGCGCTTTTGTTTCCGAAGTTAAAGAATAAATGATTATTTTTAGTTACCAATTAGAGAATTGTAAGTATTTTTTTACTTATTAGAATTAAAAGAAAAAAATAACAATAATAAATTTATTACATGCAGTTAATATCAATATTTTAATTATTTTTTTTTTTTTTTTTTTAGAAAGGTCTCCTTTTTTACGCCTTTTGACTACAAAATTTATTTTACAAGACAAGTATAATAATACCATTTTATTTATCATATTTATTTTAATATTTTTCTGATATTGTTGTTAAAGGACAAAAAAATGCATTATTTTTACTTTACTTTTAATTGTTTTGCTTTAAGGTAAAAAAAAAGTTATATATATTCCTATTTATATAGTTTAAAGCGTATTAAAATAACCAAACGAAAGGAAAGGCTACTTATGAATGTTTTTAAATTTAATATAAAGTTTTAAAGTAAACAACATCGGCCTTCAAATTTTGATACCATATAAAAGTTAATGGAAAAATACGCCCAAAAAATCCACCATCTATATGGCCAGGTGTGCCAAGTAGTCAAATACCAACACCCTCAGCTGTTCAAAGGAATATAAAAAAAACCTCCAGTACTGTTAGAAATCAAATTGCTGATGAACTTAATGCTTTTTTAGAATTAGATAAAATTATACAAATTTGAAAGAAAGTCTGCTTAACAATAAAAAAGACTTTATATGTCCAGTTGTAGCATTTTTGGATGAAAATATTTTAACTGTTCAATCATCAAAATCTATTGATGGTATTCCTCTCTTTATGTTGAAAATTTATAACAATTTGCACTTTGAAACATTTCATTATGGAGTTAAGTATTATATTAGCAGCCTGTCCAAAAATCATATAAACACAGTTGATACTTGGTCAAAACTGGAAGAAATCATCCGATATTTAAATTCTATGGCTTTTGATCACAAGAATATCCTGAGTCAACAATTTTTAGCAATGGCTCCCAAAATGGTTGGAATAAAATACAGCTCAGATATAGTTGTGCATGCTTTTGGGTACTATGCAAGGTCACGGACATTGTATAATGAATTAAGATATGATTTTCAATTACCCTCATTAGCAACATTATGAAGGATAACGTCAAAAGTTTCAAAATTTAATGAAAAATCTTTTTTGTTATCTATATTTAATACTCTTAATACCAGTCAAAAAGGGTGCATAATTCTCCATGATGAAGTATATATCAAAAAGATGTTGCTATATTATGGCAAACAACTATTTGGTAAATCAGTTGACAATCCATCTATACTTGCTCAAACAGTACTTGGTATAATGTTGATATGTCTCAGTGGGGGTCCAAATTTTCTTACAAAATTGATTTCAATTTCAAAATTAACATCTGCCTTTTTATTTGATCAAATTGAGTTAACAGACCAAGCCATCACATCTGTACCAGCTGATGTAAATGTGATGGCACCCGCATAAATCAAGCTTTTTTTAAATTATATCTTACACTTCCTGAAAAACCTTGGTTAACTGAAGATAATAAACATTTGCTTTTTGATTATGTTCATCTGTTGAAAAATATTCGCAATTTGTGGCTGACAGAAAAAACAGGAGAACTAATCTTTGATGATGATGGAGTAAGTCGAGTTGCAAAATGGACACATCTTAAACAGTTATGTCGTTTTGAATCTGAAAGACTAGTCAAACTTTCAGATTTAAATGAAATTTCCATTGCTCCAAAGCCAATAGAAAGACAACGGGTTTCTACTTGCCTCAGAGTGTTTTCTGAAAAAACATATAATGCATTTCTCACTCAGTCTGAAATAAGTGCAGGTAAAAATGATACTTCCCTCATCATAAACAAGGTTTTGACATGGTGGAAAAATTTAAATGTTAAATGCCTTCAAATTGGTAAATTACATAATGATCCTCTACAAGCTGAAATCAAATCTCCAAATGACACCCGAATTGATTTTATCATTGAATTTGGTAAAAGGGCTCTTAATATGGCTGGCAGTCAAGGTAATCGTAAAAAACAATTATCCCAAAACATTGCTACTGCCATACATCATATTTGCAATGGAATTGTTAGTCTATGTCGACACCTTTTAGCTACAAATTATAAATATGTATTACTTTTCAATTGATCCATTAGAAAAAGAATTGGCACCTATTTTATAAATGTTCAGCAATGTATTGAAAAGCTGCATATTAAGCTGACATCTTTACTTTTAAATCAAAATGTAAATATTGATGAATTTGATGTTAATCCAGGTCACCAATGTGATTATAAACTTTGTGAGGAAGGTTCAGAAATATTTGACAATCTGGAAAATTTAGAGCCATCTCTTTCCAATGAAATAAAAATGGCTCTTGTGTACATAGCTGGATATATTACAAGAAATGATAATCAACCCAATGAATGTGAAACCCATTTTTATTATGAAAAGTATGGAAAATATACCAATTTAATTGACCGTGTAAAACTAAAAGTTCCTTCTGACCACACTTGTCAATGGTTATTTTTTTGTTTCATCCTTTTCCATACAATAAAGGAAAAGGTTTGCTATAAATCATTAAGTAACATTTTTATGCTTATTTCTGAGTTTCATTTTTTTTAACATGGAGAAAAAGCATGCTTCTATTTTTGCAAATATAGTTTTGAAAAATTTTTTGCAAACATGGCACACCTAGATCAGAAAAAAAACCAGCTCTACAAGTTTTTTTTTTTTTCCTAGAATGATTTTGTTTTATTTGTCTATATTTCTGTGATGATTGATTGTTATATACACACTTCGGCTGATGTCTTCCAGCCTTTTTGGGTTCTATTTGTCAAACCCAGTAACTGTAATGTAAATTTAAACCAAAGTCTTTATTCACTCACAGGGAATAGATTGAATAAAGGATTCAGTGACACCTGTAAATAATATAAATTTCTGATTCAATATATCTTTTACCAGAAATCATAATTACCCCTTTGTGTCGTTTAATAATTATCAGTATTCATAGCAAAAATACATATTTTCATTTATTTATCTTTCAACACATCCTATTATCCCCAGGTGTGAATAAAAATGTTATTCTAAGTATTTCATAAAGTGGTTGACTTCATTTTCTTCTAAAATTTCTGAAAATCCTACATTTTTCAATAGGCCTCCAGTTCTGGCTCTCAGTTGCGCCATGACTTGGCCTGGAGTATAGAACGCCATGGTTTGAACCAAATGAAAATAGTTGGGTTTTCATTGCATAGGCTTCTACCAAAATCAGACTGAAGTTTCCGATAGTGTACAGATTACAGCAACGTTAATAGAATAAGTCAATTTTTTTTTATTGATACCTGTCTCGATAGAATTGGTCATGTTGTATATTTAAATATAACTCGCTGAAAGACTTTTGGCAAAAGCTCTTCTTACTGAACGCGTGAAAGGAGATCTCGTCTTTAAATGGAGTTTTCCAATGCAAAGTTATTTAATTTAGGATGAAAATCATCCATCAACATTTCAACGCCTTATAAACAAGTTTTTTTTGTAAAATTGGGAGAGGTGAGTTATATCGATGATATGGAAAGAACCCATGGATATTATATGTAGATGTTTCGAGTGTTTGAATAAAACCAAGTTTACAGCCAATCTTGCAAAATGTAACTTTAGACAGTTTGTTTCAATTAGTTAGGAAAGTTTGAGATCTTTTGTGGAATTCAGACGATCTACAGCTAAAGATGCTGGAAAAATGGTCGTTTTCTTGCACGGCTCCAGTAAGTACCTGACCCCCCCTCTTCTATATACTGATCTTTATAAAAGACAGCTCAGAACAATTATGGTGTACTGATGCCATATCTACGCTGGAGCTGCCCGTTCTTAATTTACCTGTCGTCAAACTTCAGAAGCGTCTACGCGGACTTGAGGGTGATGAATTATTTCCACCTTACATTCCCTTTCCCACAGAGGGGAACGTTGCAAGCTTCTCGTTACTCTATCGCTATTTCCATGGCAAGTGTTCTGACGCTCTACATTCTTTGCTTCCACCATCCCTGAGACCTTTGCAGATGAGACCCGCCATGGTACGTACACAAGATGGAATCATCCTCATTCCTTTCATGTTTCATCAGAAAAGAAGAACTTCCACTCGGACAGCTTCTTCCTAAGAACTGCCGCTTTTCCTGCGGAATGTTTTCCCGATCCCTAGACTCTTGACAAGCAAGTTTAATGTTAAAAGTTATCTTTACAATGTAACCTCATGAACTGCACTTCTTGCATTTCCATACGCTCCCAAAACAATACACGGTAAGCCTCTAGTTTGAGTGGCTCTTGGAACTTATATTGATTGAGCATTAGTAAAAAAATTAATCTTTTGTCACTAAGGTTAATTCCGTCTTTTTCTAAACCATAAAATAAAAAAAACGTGTTTTCTTGTAACCGTCCACTACATCGTCTTGGTAGTGTAAGTTACGTAAATGAAGAAGCAAAAGGATTAGCATTCAAATGATTATATTATTTCATTTATATATAAAAAGAGACAATAGAATTGAATTAATAATGTTGAGTTATTACAGAAATGAATATCAGAAACGGATCGACAAAAATACGTAGCAAGATTTCAGCATCGTGTAAACACTGATCCGAATAGAGTGGTGGCGGGGAACTGAATCACTTCTTGCATTCCCTTGCGCTCCCACAACAATACACGGTAAGCCTCTAACTTGAGTGGCTCTTGGAACTTGTATTGATTGAGCATTAGTAAAAAAAAAAATAATCTTTTGACACTAAGGTTAATTCCGTCTTTGCTTTTCTAAACCATAAAACAAAAAGTAACGTGTTTTCTTGTAACCGTTCGCTACATAAATTGTTGTTCAAATTTCTATTCTTTCTGTTAAGATTTAACTCAGCTGCAGGGGGGGGGGGGAATATTAAATTAATTTTAGAAAGACTTAAGTAAATCATATTCTTTGATGAACGCAATAATTCAGTTGACAAGACGGGTCGACAAATGATTAGGACGGATGTGAACACGACATCTACTCTCCGGAGACAAATTTATCAACGACTTATTCCCCTAAGGAGCGCCCTAGTAGCTGTTTTGTGTTTTGACAAATAAGGGGCCTTGATCCCTCGACTTACACAGAAAACACACACACACACATACATACAAAAAAAAAATAAATGAAAGCTGTTTTAAATAAAAATAAAATTAATTTTTTCTGAATAATAAATGAAAAACTGTTCATCATCTTTTATCTACAGCAAAGTTTTCGCCTTTGTGCTTCAAAAAACTGTCACTTTTCGTTCATCGGCCATCTTATTTCGCCACACTGCTAAGTGGCTCTCTGTTGAAAAATTCCTGTAGGTGAGATCGACCCTAGCGAATCCAGCAACTGTACGCTGTTACATGTGTTCGATTTAGTCCCTTAACGCATCACACACACACACACACACACACACACACACACACATATATATATATATATATATATATATATATATATATATAAAAGATAATAAATCTGTTTTTATATCTAATCTACAAGTTGAAAAACTAATACAGAATTTATCCATTTCAATGTTTCAGTTAGACAAAAGGCACAAGTCAGGGGAGCGTGGAAAGTATTTGTCTTAAAAAGGAAGAAGTTTTATAAAATTAAACCCAAATATTAACCTTATGACATTAATTTGGGGTTATATGAAGAATGAAATATTAATTTAAAATTAAAAGAGGAATAAAAAGGTGTTTAAAAATAACATGGATGTAAGGGATTAATGGAAAGGTAGTTGGGGGGAGATCTTAGAGGAGGGGAAAGTTTATAAATTATAATTAATATAATGTAAATAGATTATAGAGAGGGGGATATAGAAATTAGATTTATTGTACAATCAATACAAGTTCCAAGAGCCACTCAAGTTAGAGGCTTACCGTGCATTGTTGTGGGGGCGTAAGGAAATGCAAGAAGTGAATCAGTACCCCGCCACCACTCTATTCGGATCAGTGTTTCCACGATGCTGAAATCTTGCAACGCATCTTTGACATTTTTGTCGACACGTTTCATTTCTATTATAATTTAACATTATTAATTCAAATCTATTGTCTTTTTTTATTAATGAAATAATATAAACATTTAAATTCTAATCCTTTTGCCTCTTCATTTACGTAACTTACACTACCAAGCCTATTTTGTCAGTGTTGAAAACCATAGATAACTTTGAGATCCCCCCGTGCCATAGGGAATGATCATAAACAACGCCACTTTTCAATGACCTAAGCTCGTATCACTTAGAATCTATTTGATCAACTACTTGATCTCTTTATTGTAAAGTGTAAAGTGCTACGAGAACTCACTTTAATGGGAAAATGGTCACGTGTATCTATTTTAATTTTTACTTATCCGGCCTCCGTATTTTGATCTGGCATTCTTTGTATTATATCCACTGGGTTTGGATATTATTTATTGAGTTCAGTTCTGGCGACAGACCACATCTATGATCACCAAACCAATCTAAACAAAAGAATATATATTCTATTCATACGAATCTATCCTAAAAATGGTTTCGGCATTAAATAACCCATTGAAGTTGATATGCCGTACAACAAAATAAACCAAAACAATCTAAACCAAAGAATACATATTCTATTCATACTAATCTATCCTAAAAATGATGTCGGCATTAAATAACCCATTGATGTTGGTATGCCGTAAAACAAAATAAACCAAACCAATCTAAACCAAAGAATATATACTCGATTCATACGAATCTATCCTAAAAATGATGTCGGCATTAAATAACCCATTGATGTTGATATGCCGTAAAACAAAATAAACCAAACCAATCTAAACCAAAGAATATATATTCTATTCATACGAATCTATCCTAAAAATGATGTCGGCATTAAATAACCCATTGAGATTGATATGCCGTAAAACAAAATAAACCAAACCAATCTAAACCAAAGAATATATATTATGTTCATACGAATCTATCCTAAAAATGATGTCGGCATTAAATAACCCATTGAGGTTGGTATGCCGTAAAACAAAATAAACCAAACCAATCTAAACCAAAGTATATATATTCTGTTCTGTTGTGGTAGGATCCACCTAATTTGCATAGTGGAGTACCGACCATATAAATATGATTGGTACCGGGAAGACGGGGGGAAGGAATCAAGTGATTCAATCCAGAGACTCTGCCCGACTGCGACTAAGTCAACACATTCTCCAGGAACGGTCTTGCCAAGAATATACAAAAGACTATATGTAAATATTGTGTACACTTTCTTGTTTCAATACATTTTGTTCTAAGTACATTTTGTGTTGTATTATTATTTCATGCATTAGTCAAGTTTCAACAATGGCGACGAGGTAGTAAGAACTTTACGTTACGGAAAAAAAAAAATTGATAATTGATAGCCTTCAACAATTGGGACAAGTCTTTGTAGAACCCAGGCTGAAGGAAAAAAATATTAATTAAATGTCCAACATCTAATGGAACGGCAATGGATTCTGAAGTTTTGGATATTTAAAACTCGTTAAAGGACAACTAAGCATAAAGGAACGTTCACTCAGAAAAATCTGAAAGGTGGCGTAATCGAATAACGGTGAATAAAAAAAAACAAAAAAAAAACTGGCCGACTACAAAAACATGCATGGAATTAAAAGGCGCACAAATACACCGTGTCGACTTTTGAAAGGTAACGAACTTTAAAAAAAAAAAAAAATTTTTTTTAGTTGCTCAACAATATTTTATAAAGCAAGACATAAAATTAAAAAGTCGTAAGTTGTTTCGATTTTTTTTTGTCAGCTTATATTATATTCGTGGATACACAATTTAAAAGTATATTCTTTGTTGCATGAACACTATCAGCTAAAGATGGATGAATTATCCAAAGTCATATCTGAATTATTTAAAGCCCAGCAGTTAAGTCAAGCTGAGTTAGTCAAATCCCAGCAGTTGAGTCAGCAACGTCAAAGTGAACAGTTTGCCTTATTAATAAGGGAACAACAGAAAAGACAGCAAGAATATCAAGAAAAGCAAGAGGAGTTGAGTCAGCAACGTCAAAGGGAACAGTTTGCCTTATTAATAAGGGAACAAGAGGAAAGACAGCCAAAATATCAAGAAAAACAAGAGGAAAGACTGGGAAAACAGGAAGTAATGCAGATCAAGGTTTTAGAAACTCAAAAGTTAACACTGGAGAAATTAAACAACAATCAGGCAAATGAAAGTAACTCTTCATATTCTAATAACATCATATTTAATTCGTTGGAAACTTTCAACTATGTTCCAGACGAAGGAAAAACGTTTGAAGCGTACTTTAAACGATATGAAGATATTTTCTACACAAACTGTGAAAACTGGTCGAATTCAAGAAAAGTCAGTCTATTACTAAGAAAGCTAGGTACAGCGGAACATAGCAAATTTATAGATTTTATTCTACCGAGAAGAACAAATGAATTGGAATTCTCGGAATCAGTGAAATTGCTGAAGGAGTTGTTCGGAGCAAATATGTCGCTTTGGCATAAGCGATGGTTATGCATGAATGTCGCTAAATCCGACGATCAGGATTACTTAACTTATGCATCTATAGTGAATAGACATTGTGACAATTTCAGATTGGCAGAGATTACGGTTGAAGAATTCAAGTGTTTAATTTTTGCTCAAGGACTGGTATCCAGTAAGAGTGCCGAAATAAGACGTAGAGTTTTGTCTAAACTCGAATCTGAACAAAACCTTACCCTGCAAAAGTTAGCAGAGGTGTGTCATGGACCGTAAGTTTAAAGAAAGAGTCTCAAAAATTGAAGAAGCTGGTATTGTTTATATTAAAAAAGTGAAGAAACAGTCAAATTACCCATCAGAAAAAATTGAGTAAAAATTCTGCGTATTTTAAAAATAGACAAGAAAAAATTAAATGAAAAGAATGAGGAGAAAAAAGGTTCCACCATATAATTGTAGACGGTGCAACGAAAGACACTGGGAGGTAAATTGCCCATACAGAAACAAAATTGTTTCAAATAGCCACAAGAATGGTCATAAAGGGTCGTGTTGTAAAACGAAAAAGTCAATAGCCGAATTAGACAAACAAATTCGAATATCAAATCAGATAGAGATTTGAGGAAGTATGACGACTGAAATATTTAAAAGAATATCAAATTTTAACTCGATTCGGGTTCAGATTTAACAATAATGAACTATAAAACATGGAAAATTTTAAAAAGGCCTACAATAATGAAGTCAACGAAATGCGCTCGAACGGTAACTGGAAAGGAAATTAACTTCGAAGGCGAGGTTGTACTTCCCATGAAATTGAACGGGATAGTTAAAAAATAAAAGTTTTCATTATGAAAATGGAGAAAACTTGATGGGTACAGATTTTATTGAAATATTTGAATTGTGGGATAAACTCGTCCGGAGGAGATTTTTAACAAGCTAAATGGTGGAGTTATATTTTCAAAAATCGACTTATCAGATGCCTATCTCCAAATTCCCGTCGAAGAGGAATTTCTGAAGTTACTAGGGATAAACATGCATAGAGGGTTATTCAAGTACAACTGGCCAGTTTTGGTATATAAAGGTGGCAATTCAGCCATTTTTCAACAAGCTATGGACGTCATGTTGAATGATTTAGACTTTGCGTGCGCTTACTTAGACGACATCATAGTAAGGAGCGAAACCGTCGACGAACATCGAGAGCATCAATCAAGTATTTAAAAGATTCAGGACTTTGGATTTAAAGTCAAAGAGTCAAAGTGCGAATTTGGTTTGGAGGAAATTAAGTATTTAGGGCACATAATCAACAAAATGGCAGATGTCCAGATCCGGAAAGGTCCATTGCGATTAGAGATATGCCGACGCCCACTAATGTGGCGATGCTAGAGTTTTCTGGGGCTGGCAAATTATTATCAAGCGTTCATTAAAGGAATGTACAATTTAAGAGCTCTGTTGGATAAACTGCTAAAAAAAGACAAGGCATGGGAATGGACGGTAGAATGTCAGAAAGCCTTTGATGAAATAAAGAAAATGCTTACGTCCGACCTCTTTTAACCCATTACAATCCAAAACTGGATATTGTAAAAGCAAGTGACGCCAGTTCATACGGGATAGGAGCGTGTATTCAACACATAATGCCAGATGGTTCTAGAAAACAAATTGCACATGCTTGAGAACTTTTGCCCCAGGAGAAAGAAGTTACCCCAGATAGAGAAAGAGGCGCTGAGTATCATTTATGCCATAACAAAATTTCATAGATACATCCACGGCAGACATTTTATGCTTGAAACGGATCATAAACCACTGATCACTATTTTTGGTTCAAAGAAAGGGTTACCCGTTTATACAGCAAATCGTCTGTTGAGATGGGGAACCATTCTTCTCAATTATGATTTTCACATAAAGCACTTATCATCCAAAAATATAATTCATGCGGATAGATTATCAAGACTCGTACCGAGTCAAGAAGAAAGATTCGAAGAATCAATTATTGCAAATATCAGAGCAGATTATGAGGTGAAAAGCATGGTAAACAACATTGTAAGAGAGCTACCGGTTACACTAAAGGAAATTAAAAAAGAAGCTGAAAGCGATGATTTCATTTTAGAAATAAAAAGCAAAATGGTAGCAAATGACCAAAAAGTGCAGGGAGATTTATTCAATACGAGACGGAGTTTTATTATATGGTGAGAGAGTAGTAGTACCCAAAAAGTTGCAGAAAAGAATACTACGGGACTTTCATAAAATCACCCAGGATTAATAAAACAAAAAGCTTAATGCGAAGCTTTGTGTATTGAAAGGAATGGATGTGGATATCGAAAAACATGGTTCATCGATGTAAAGGGTGTGCAGAGTTAGCAGCTAAGGCACCACCTATAGTACACAAACCATGGCCCAAGACGGATCATCCGTGGACAAGATTACACATCGATTTCATAGGTCCAGTAGAAGATTTTACTACTTAATAGTGGTAGATAGTTTTACAAAATGGCCGGAAGTACTACGCTGCAAAAAAGCCTACGTCCAATACCACAACAACTTTTTTGCATGAACTATTTGCATTTGTTCGGTTGCCAGAGGTATTGTGAGGACAATGGTACAAATTCACTTCTGAAGAATTTAAGGAATTTTGTGAGTTATATCAAATTAACCACATAACGACGCCGCCGTATCATCCGCGGTCCAATGGACTCCCAGAAAGATTTGTCGATACTTTAAAGCGAGCTCTGAAGAAAGCCTCAGGAGTTCCAAGGCGCTTCAGCAATTCTTACAAGTATACAGGATCACGCCAAACCAGAGAACACACGCAAACATGGCACCAGCTGAACTAATGTTCGCTAGGAAAGTTAAGTCAGTGTTTGACAAGCTTTTGCCAGGAAAAAATAGAGTAAAGAATACCATGTATACAGCGAGAAAAAGATACCCTCCCCTCAAGGTAGACAAGTGCTACAAAACAACGTTGAGTTCTGGGGAGCGAGGCATAGTGGACAAGAGAATCGGTGACCTGATTTGCATAATTAAATGGCCGAAGAATACTAATAAAAGGCACCAGAACCAACTTAAAAAATCTTACGTTATAGAGCATGAAGAGAGTATACCGGATGAGGAGGAAGATCCCATTGATATAATGTATGATATGTTTCAAGTAGAACCTCCACAGAATACTCCTGAACCAAGAAGATCCGGTAGGAAACGGAAGTTCACGGACCCATTGGACGTGAATCCAAAACGGAAAAAATATTAAAATTAGGCGGATGGACATATGTATATGAAGTATGCAAATGGATCTACAAAGAAATAGCCATAATCATCAACCCATATAGGAAGCCAATTTGAAATCCAAAAGGGATTCCAAGGCTTGGGAGGGGGGGTTGTGGTAGGATCCACCTAATTTGCATAGTGGAGTACCGACCATATAAATATGGTTGGTACCGAGAAGACGGGGGGGTAAAGAATCAAGAGATTCAATTCAGAGACTCTGCCCGACTGCGACTAAGTCAACACATTCTCCAGGAACGGTCTTGCCAAGAATATACAGAAGACTATATGTAAATATTGTGTACACTTTCTTGTTTCAATACATTTTGTTCTAAGTACATTTTGTGTTGTATTATTATTCCATGCATTAGTCAAGTTTCAACATGTTCATAAGAATCTATCCTAAAAATGTTGTTGGCATTAAATAACCCACTGAGGTTGATATGCCGTAAAACAAAATAAACCAAACCAAACTAAACAATCTGAAGTGACTGCCATGTCAATATTAAGGCACGTTCTGTAGTCTTTGATCACGATATCTGGGCGATTTGCTTTGATGTGTTTATGTCTATTGTAAAGTCCCATAAAATTCTCACGGGTTATTATTATTATTTCCATTTCTATTGATTCCTATTGTATAGACATTTCGCTCTGCCTCGCAACCCGGGACATAAGATCAGAAATCTTTTCATCACAGTTTACACTGATTATTTTTTGTTAAAAGAAAAAAAAGGTGGCACACATTTTAAGTAGATAAAGCTTTTCATAATGTGCGAGCTGTACTTGTGAGTACATTTTTTGTATTTCTTTACGGCATGGTCTACCAGGATTCTTTTCAGTGAATCTATCGGAAACTATTCTAATCAATCCGAGGGCTCCAACTACAAATAGAATTATTGATGTCCTTTGAATATATATTACAACCTTCAGGAACTGTAATATCAATAAGAAAACATTCTATTTTTTTGGTCTTTCGTCACGATATCTGGGCGATTAATTTTGATTGTTCTGTCTTTGTGTATTGTTACAGCTCCTATCTCTGTAACCGAGTCTGGGTGATGTTCATACCAGTTTCTTGCAGTTTCCTTCCAGGAAAATTTGCAGGTTTTCCAGTGCATATATTAGCCCACTCGATCATTTCGAGTTTTATATTCAGTGGGAGCTAACACCGTGCATCCTGATAAAAGATGATAAATTGTTTCTGAATATTTATAACAGAATCTGCATTTCAGGTTAGCACAATTTTTCAGTGTGTGTAATTGGTATTTTTTTAGCTAGCAAACGTTGGTCCTGTGCAGCAAAAATAAAACTTTCGGTTTTAGCATTTAAACCTGCGCTACATAACCACTGATGGTTGGTGGTTTGTCTACATCATCTTATCTTGTACGAACAAAATATTAAGTATGAAGAGGCTTATCTTGCAATCGTTCCTGAATTTGGTATATTGCATTTGCTTTCTCTTTTAGGTTCTTTGCTGCTGCAGTCGATGTATTATGTTTTATTTGCAGTTCTTCACCCACTTGAAAATCCCTTTTGAATTTGTTGGATGAATTTATTGCCGATTACAGATTCTTATTTCTTTCATGTTCTTTGACACAGATCATTAGCCAGTCTTCTGTGGTTTCCAGGTATCCTTGAACACCGATTGTTGTGGTTTTTCTAGGTGCACTAAACCTCTACTACCTTAGAACCTGGACACAAACAGACGATCAACATCAGTCTTTGGATGATACATACCTTGACGAGTATTCTCATTTTGAAATTCATTTGCTTAATGTCAGCTATGGTCCAATTAAGGATGTTGAAACTGTATTGCACCACAGAGAAAACAAGTGTTTATGGCTGACATTCTGTTTTCTGAATGCAAGTCGATATTTAACACATGCCTTTAGTATTCTTTTTTAACTTTCTCCTTCATTTGGATGTACTGTATTCATCTTCTTTGCTGACTCCTTGTTATTTATAGACATCTTTTTGTTCCAATTCACTTATGTTTCACTCTTTCTTTCTTGAATGTTACTTTTGTACATTTATCTAATCCGAAATCCATACAGAATCATTTTACAGTATTAAGAAAACCCTTCAACTCACTGTCATCTTTAGTAAAAAAATTTCGATATCATCCATGAATAATAGGTGATTAAACACTTTCTTCTTTAATTTGTATCCATAGTTATTACTGTTTTGAAAGGAGGTTAAAGCCAGAGAGAACAGAAATCCTTGAAAGATTCCTCGTTGGATATTCAGGCGATTGGAAGTGGTAATGCCTTCAGTGTGATTTCGGTATAGTATGGCTTTCCTCAGTTCCATGCTATATTTAAGGAAGTTTACTCCCACCGAGGAGAGTTTGTACATTTCCAAAGCAATACAACTCCAAGTGTACGGTAATCTATCGAAAATGTGCCCTGATTTCTACCGTTCTTCCTGAATTTTTCCAAGATAATTTTCTTTGTCATTAGTTGACATTTACAAGCATATGAACGTGTCCGACATCACTCACGTTCCAGAGGAAGAATGTTGTTTTCCTTGAGAAAAGAGTAAGTACAGTTTGTCAAGACAGACATTATCAATTTATATATCGTTGACACAAATGTTATTGGCTTATAGGTGTTTGGATCATCTGATTTATGCATTTTTGGTAGGAGATATGTAATACCTTCAGTGGTCCATTTTGGAATTTCATTGGGGTTATTAATTAATAATGCATAATGTTTGCGCAAGAGTTTTGTGGATTGATGAAAGATGACAGCGCCAATAGTTTGGTTACCTTGTTATTGCATGGGAATTGCCATCTTTGGGGAATTTGTTAGAGCTTGATAACCGCTTCCATTCTTGTACATTTATCGTTCATTCTTTCTTTTTCTCGTTTGATCCACACTGCGTTGGGATTATATTCCTTTTGTGTGTTCCAAATATTCTCCCTAAATTTTGTACTTCTTCAGTAGATGGTGTGTTTATTCGTACTTCTATAACTGCTCTTCCAATTTCCCTGTAAAACTTTCTGAGATCCGTTTGGAATATCTAATTTTGTCGATAGAACCCGCAACCCTTTTCATATCGTCTTGTTCTCTGTGTCTTTAATTGTAGTTTCTGTTTAAGTATTTCCTTGATTTGTGGAATTTCATTTACTGCTTTAATTTTATCTTTCCGCCTGATCTTCCCGCTTTTCAATGATGAAACATTTGAATTTCTTGAGACTTCATCTAATATCGATAATCCACATCTGATTTCCTCAATTTCCCGCTTTAATTATGACTTCTAAATGAGTTCTTTTTGTCTGTTGTTTAATTTTTTTTATTTGTCTTGCTTTTATGCTTTTCAGTATGTTACGAGGATGCATTTCTATAATAAGGGATTCCACTGAGTTCTACTTGTTATTACAAAAAAAGTTTTCATTCATGAAGTAGTTGTAAAATAGAGAAATTAGAAATAGAATGTTTGGAAGATTCGAGATCATTCTAGTATATTCGAGAAAAATCTAGAAATATGCAAATTAGGTGTTAACCCATTTGGTATTTTGGAAAAGGGTTGTCAGTTGATGAAAAGGAATTTCTACTGTTATCAACTCCGGCTTTTGATTCAAGGACTATTATATCCAGCCGAAAGAATCTCTATAAAAAGTTGCTGACCAACAAAAACCCAAAAGAGAATTTCATGGAAAAATTTGGTAAATAGAATTTTGACTAATTTTCATTGACCAAACTAAAATTAATATTTATTTACACACCTTTGTGGATTTCCAAATATAGCACTTAGATTACTTCACTCGCCCTAAAGTGATAAAGATATTTGATTCCCTTTCCTTCTCCCCCGTAACACTTCACCAGTAACTCAGTGTTTTCTGTTTTGTAGGCCACAAATGTTTATCTTGTATATATTTTATGTTGTGTTTTAGTAAATTAAATTTTTGTTTGTGATTTAGCTCTGTGTTGTGGTAAATCATTTTTTCCTTTGTTACAATTATCAACACGTAACAAGTAGCTGCCAAATCTGGTGCATATATGACACTATTTACTTCTGTTATGTTTTCTAGTGCTCTGTCCATTAACAATGTTTGCAATGCTGTGTTATATGTTTGCACAATATGTATATTGGACTTTGTCATATGAAGTTTTGGAAGCCAGTCTCTTTCTTGCGCGCGAGTCACGTTCCTGATTATTTAAATGATGTGGTTGTTCGCTTCAGTGATTTATTATTATTATTATTACTATTATTATTATTATTATTATTACTGATGGGAATAGGGTGATTTTTTATATGATGAGCCGTTTTTCCCGCCATTTCATTCATGATATTATGGTTATAAGTAGACAAAAATGAAATCTGAGAAATAAGTTCGAATTATGGCTGAGGCTTTATATAAATTTTCTTTAGTTTTCCTATTATTGGATTATTAAAAGTCGCGTTTATTAACAAACATATTTACATTGCCCAGTATACTCTCAGAGTTTTAAGTGAACACCCCCGCTTCTAAGACCAAATAGTCAGGGGATTTGGCACTCTGTAATAATGTTGATGATGTTGAAAAGTTTGGACATATTCCCCAGACAACAAGCACACAACCGATTTATTTTATTAATAAGCAACAATTTTGACTCAGTAATTTTCCTGGTTCATTTGGCAGAGAAACAATTCTAAAAGGCTTTTCTTTTAAGAATCCTCTATTTAATTTAATGCTAATCATTTTCAGTTTACCTACAGCATAGGATAGTTTATTTATAAACAAAATTAAAGCTGTGCATGCTATTCTGTAGATATACACCCTTGTGCAAATTAATTAACACAACCGCTTTAGTTTCCTTTCTTTCAACATACGGTCTGTTTTAGACCCACTAGAGTGACACTGTGTAATCGATTTAGATTTTTTTCTTCAGATTAGGTCATTTGCAGGGGTTTGCAGTAATATGAATCTATTTTCAGGTGTATGATGAAATTTGTTTGGCTTTGAAAAATATTGCGACACCGTGATTGCATAAGATTTTTATCACGCCTAGTCACTATTGTCTCAACTGTCGATTATTTGTCCTACCGCCATTGTCAGCGATGGACGTTACTCCAAGGAAGCGTACGAAAATTGTAACACTGCATAGACACACTGGCAAGCCTTACCAATGAACAAATCAAATTACTATAGACTGGCCCGGAAACTCTGCTGATTTAAATCCAATCGAGAATCTGTGGTCAATCTGCAAGGAATGACTTCGGGGAATGGACGTACATAGTACTAACATGTGCTCTGGGTCATATTTTATTGGAAAAATACGGAAAAAAGTAAATAATAATGAAATTATTCGTTTTGTTTTAATTAATTTGCACAAGCGTGTATAATTTAAGCAAATCTGTTGACGTAATTTAATATTAGAATTACGATTTTCTGTTAATCTGTTTTAACTGCAACAATATTTGTCCATCCATCAAAGACTTAAAACGCAATATCTGAGAAGGATAAAATTCTAACTAAGTTATCGATTAATCGTAATTAGAAAATTCAGAAATTATTAATCTATTTTTAACAGGGTGTTATGAAAATGCTTCCTATATCAAAAGTGAATTCACTTTAACGGAAAACATATATTAAGGCCGCGGGACGTAATTGCAAATCTAATAGTATACAGCTATACATCTTAGAATGTACAGAAGGAATCTGCACAGCCCTGTCAACAAATAAGCTGTAAAATCTACAATATTTATTTATATTTCAACGTTTCTGCAGGTTTTTCGACGGTAAATCTCAGAGTTGGCGACTTATTTTATAGAAGCATATAAGTTGCATCATTTTGCTCGTTAAGATGGAATCTTACAATGATTATTTCTCTTCTTTGAAATTCTATCATTGGTTGTGTGAATGTTCCCAAATATCCTTAAGGTACGCCATTTTATTGATTTGCAAATACGGAACAGGAGAAGGATATTTGTCGATATAAAAACAATTTTTTTTCTTTTCTTTTCCGTGCAATTTAAAGATGACTGGGTGTTTTT